>JAQJVL010001898.1:0-136805 GCA_035578905.1 Stictocephala bisonia
AGAAAGAAACCTAAAGATCGCAAGAATGAAACTCAAAGAATGCAGGATTGAAACTCAAAGATCGCAAGATTGAAACTCAAAGATCGCAAGATTGAAACCAAAAGATCACAAGATTAAAACTCAAATATCGCAAGATTAAAATTTAAAGATCGCAAGATTGAAATCTAGAGATTGCAATATTAAAACTCAAAGATCGCAAAATTGAAACTCAAAGATGGCAAGATTGAAACTCAAAGATCGCAAGACTGAAACTCAAAGATAGCAAGATTGAAACTCAAAATCACAAGATTGAAATTCAAAGATCGCAAGATTGAAACTCAAAGATCAAACGATTGAAACTCTAAGATCGCAAGATTGAAACTCAAAGATCGCAAGATTGAAACTCAAAGATCGCAAGATTGAAACTTAAAGATCGCATGATTGAAACTCAAAAATCGCAAGATTGAAATTCAAAGATCACAAGATTGAATTTCAAAGATCGCAAGATTGAAACTTAAAGATTGAACGATTGAAACTCAAAGATCGCAAGATTGAAACTCAAAGATCGTAAGATTGAAACTCAAAGATCGCAAGATTGAAACTCAAAGATCGCAAGATTGAAACTCAAAGATCGCAAAATTGAAACTCAAAGATCGCAAGATTGAAACTCAAAAATGGCAAGATTGAAACTCAAAGATTGCAAGATTCAAACTCAAAGATAGCAAGATTGAATCTCAAAGATTGAACGATTGAAACTCAAAGATCGCAAGATTGAAACTCAAAGATCGTAAGATTGAAACTCAAAGATCGCAAGATTGAAACTCAAAGATCGCAAGATTGAAACTCAAAGATCGCAAGATTGAAACTCAAAGATCGCAAAATTGAAAATCAAAGATCAAAGATTGAAATTAAAAATGGCAAGATTGAAACTCAAAGATTGCAAGATTCAAACTCAAAGATAGCAAGATTGAATCTCAAAGATTGCAAGATTGAAACTTATAGATTGCAAGATTGAAACTTAAAGATCGCAAGATTAAAACTCAAAGATCGCAAGATTAAAACTCAAGGATCGCAAGATTGAAACTCAAAGATCGCAAGATTGAAACTCAAAGATCGCAAGATTGAAACTCAAAGATCGCAAGATTGAAACTCAAAGATCGCAATATTGAAACTCAAAGATCGCAAGATTGAAACTCAAAGATCGCAAGATTGAAACTCAAAGTTCGCAAAATTGAAACTCAAAGATCGCAAGATTGAAACTCAAAGATCGCAAGATTGAAACTCAAAATCACAAGATTGAAACTCAAAGATCGCAAGATTGAAACTCAAAGATAGCAAGATTGAAAATCAAAGATCGCAAGATTGAAACTCGAAGATCGCAAGATTGAAATTCAAAGATAGCAAGTTTGAAACTAAAAGATCGCAAGATTGAAACTCAAAGATCGCATGATTGAAACTCAAAGATCGCAAGATTTAAACTCATAGATGGCAAAATTGAAATTCAAAGATCGCAAGAGTAAAACTCAAAGATGGCAAGATTTAAACTCAATTCGCAAGATTAAAACTCAAAGATGGCAAGATTGAAACTCAAAGATCGCTAGATTGAAACTCAAAGATCGCAAGATTAAAACTCAAAGATAGCAAGATTGAACCACAAAGATCGCAAGTTTAAAACTCAAAGATGGCAAGATTGAAACTCAAAGATCGCAAGACTTAAACTCAAAGATCGCAAGATTTAAAATCAAAGATTGCAAGATTGAAACTCAAAGATCGCAGTATTTAAACTCAAAGATAGCAAGATTGAAACTCAGGGATAGCAAGATTAAAACTCAAAGATCGAACAATTGAAACTCAAAGATCGCAAGATTGAAACTCAAAGATCGCAAGAATGAAACTCAAAGATCGCAAGATTGAAACTCAAAGATCGCAAGATTGAAACTCAAATATCGCAAGATTAAAACTCAAAGATCGCAAAATTGAAACTCAAAGATCGCAAGATTAAAACTCAAAGATGGCAAAATTGAAACTCAAAATCGCAAGATTGAAACTCAAAGATCGCAAGACTGAAACTTAAAGATAGCAAGATTGAAACTCAAAGATCGCAAGATTAAAACTCAAAGATCGCAAGATTGAAACTCAAAGATCGCATGATTGAAACTCAAAGATCGCAAGATTTAAACTCATAGATGGCAAGATTGAAATTCAAAGATTGCAAGATTGAAACTCAAAGATCGCAAGAATAAAACTCAAAGATGGCAAGATTTAAACTCAATTCGCAAGATTAAAACTCAAAGATGGCAAGATTGAAATTTAAAGATCGCAAGATTAAAACTCAAAGATCGCAAGAATTAAACTCAAAGATCGCAAGATTGAAACTCAAAGATCGCATGATTGAAACTCAAAGATCGCAAGATTCAAACTCAAAGATCGCAAGATTGAAATTCAAAGATCGCAAGAATGAAACTCAAAGATCGAACGATTGAAACTCAAAGATCGCAAGATTGAAACTTAAAGATCGCAAGATTGAAACTCAAAGATCGCAAGATTGAAACTCAAAGATCGCAAGATTGAAACTCAAAGATCGCAAATTGAAACTCAAAATCGCAAGATTGAAACTCAAAAATGGCAAGATTGAAACTCAAAGATCGCAAGATTCAAACTCAAAGATAGTAAGATTGAATCTCAAAGATTGCAAGATCGAAACTTAAAGATTGCAAGATTGAAACTCAAAGATCGCAAGATTAAAACTCAAAAATCGAACGATTCAAACTCAAGGATCGCAAGATTGAAACTCAAAGATCGCAAGATTGAAACTTAAAGATCGCAAGAATTAAACTCAAAGATCGCAAGATTAAAACTAAAAGATCGCATGATTGAAACTCAAAGATCGCAAGATTCAAACTCAAAGATCGCAAGATTGAAACTCAAAGATCGCAAGAATGAAACCCAAAGATCGCAAGAATGAAACTAAAAGATCGCAAGATTGAAACTCAAAGAATGCAGGATTGAAACTCAAACATCGCAAGATTGAAACTCAAAGATCGCAAGATTGAAACCAAAAGATCACAAGATTAAAATTTAAATATCGCAAGATTAAAACTCAAAGATCGCAAGATTGAAATTTAGAGATTGCAAGATTGAAACTCAAAGATCGCAAGATTGAAACTCAAAGATCGCAAGATTAAAACTCAAAGATAGCAAGATTGAACTACAAAGATCGCAAGTTTAAAACTCAAAGATCGCAAAATTGAAACTCAAAGATGGCAAGATTGAAACTCAAAGATCGCAAGACTGAAACTCAAAGATAGCAAGATTGAAACTCCAATATAGCAAGTTTGAAACTCAAAGATCGCATAATTGAAACTCAAAAATCGCAAGATTGAAACTCAAAAATCACAAGATTGAAATTCAAAGATCGCAAGATTTAAACTCAAAGATCGAACGATTGAAACTCAAACATCGCAAGATTGAAACTTAAAGATCGCAAGATTGAAACTCAAAGATCGCAAGATTGAAACTCAAAGATCGCAAAATTGAAACTCAAAGATCGCAAGATTGAAACTCAAAAATGGCAAGATTGAAACTCAAAGATCGCAAGATTGAAACTCAAAGATCGCAAGATTGAAACTCAAAGATCGCAAAATTGAAACTCAAAGATCGCAAGATTGAAACTCATAAATGGCAAGATGGAAACTCAACGATTGCAAGATTCAAACTCAAAGATAGCAAGATTGAATCTCAAAGATTGCAAGATTGAAACTTATAAATTGCAAGATTGAAACTTAAAGATCGCAAGATTAAAACTCAAAGATCGCAAGATTAAAACTTAAAGATAGCAAGATTGAAACTCAAAGATCGCAAGATTGAAACTCAAAGATCGCAAGATTGAAACTTAAAGATCGCAAGATTAAAACTTAAAGATCACAAGATTGAAACTCAAAGATCGCAAGATTGAAACTCAAAGATTGCAAGATTGAAACTCGAAGATTGCAAGATTGAAACTCAAAGATCGCAAGATTGAAAGTCGAAGATTGCAAGATTTAAATTCAAAGATAACAAGTTTGAAACTAAAAGATCGCAAGATTAAAACTCAAAGATTGCATGATTGAAACTCAAAGATCGCAAGATTTAATCTCAAAGAATGCAGGATTGAAACTTAAAGATCGCAAGAATGAAACCCAAAGATCGCAAGAATGAAACTAAAAGATCGCAAGATTGAAACTCAAAGAATGCAGGATTGAAACTCAAAGATCGCAAGATTGAAACTCAAAGATCGCAAGATTGAAACCAAAAGATCACAAGATTAAAACTCAAATATCGCAAGATAAAAACTCAAAGATCGCAAGATTGTAATTTAGAGATTGCAAGATTAAAACTCAAAGATCGCAAGATTGAAACTCGAAGATCGCAAGATTGAAACTCAAAGATCGCAAGATTGAAAGTCGAAGATTGCAAGATTGAAATTCAAAGATAACAAGTTTGAAACTAAAAGATCGCAAGATTGAAACTCAAAGATCGCATGATTGAAACTCAAAGATCGCAAGATTTAAACTCAAAGAATGCAGGATTGAAACTCAAAGATCGCAAGAATGAAACCTAAAGATCGCAAGAATGAAACTCAAAGAATGCAGGATTGAAACTCAAAGATCGCAAGATTGAAACTCAAAGATCGCAAGATTGAAACCAAAAGATCACAAGATTAAAACTCAAATATCGCAAGATTAAAACTCAAAGATCGCAAGATTGAAATTTAGAGATTGCAAGATTAAAACTCAAAGATCGCAAAATTGAAACTCAAAGATGGCAAGATTGAAACTCAAAGATCGCAAGACTGAAACTCAAAGATAGCAAGATTGAAACTCAAAAATCACAAGATTGAAATTCAAAGATCGCAAGATTGAAACTCAAAGATCAAACGATTGAAACTCTAAGATCGCAAGATTGAAACTCAAAGATCGCAAGATTGAAACTCAAAGATCGCAAGATTGAAACTTAAAGATCGCATGATTGAAACTCAAAAATCGCAAGATTGAAATTCAAAGGTCACAAGATTGAATTTCAAAGATCGCAAGATTGAAACTTAAAGATTGAACGATTGAAACTCAAAGATCGCAAGATTGAAACTCAAAGATCGTAATATTGAAACTCAAAGATCGCAAGATTGAAACTCAAAGATCGCAAGATTGAAACTCAAAGATCGCAAAATTGAAACTCAAAGATCGCAAGATTGAAACTCAAAAATGGCAAGATTGAAACTCAAAGATTGCAAGATTCAAACTCAAAGATAGCAAGATTGAATCTCAAAGATTGAACGATTGAAACTCAAAGATCGCAAGATTGAAACTCAAAGATCGTAAGATTGAAACTCAAAGATCGCAAGATTGAAACTCAAAGATCGCAAGATTGAAACTCAAAGATCGCAAGATTGAAACTCAAAGATCGCAAAATTGAAAATCAAAGATCAAAAGATTGAAATTAAAAAATGGCAAGATTGAAACTCAAAGATTGCAAGATTCAAACTCAAAGATAGCAAGATTGAATCTCAAAGATTGCAAGATTGAAACTTATAGATTGCAAGATTGAAACTTAAAGATCGCAAGATTAAAACTCAAAGATCGCAAGATTAAAACTCAAGGATCGCAAGATTGAAACTCAAAGATCGCAAGATTGAAACTCAAAGATCGCAAGATTGAAACTCAAAGATCGCAAGATTGAAACTCAAAGATCGCAATATTGAAACTCAAAGATCGCAAGATTGAAACTCAAAGATCGCAAGATTGAAACTCAAAGTTCGCAAATTGAAACTCAAAGATCGCAAGATTGAAACTCAAAGATCGCAAGATTGAAACTCAAAAATCACAAGATTGAAACTCAAAGATCGCAAGATTGAAACTCAAAGATAGCAAGATTAAAAATCAAAGATCGCAAGATTGAAACTCGAAGATCGCAAGATTGAAATTCAAAGATAGCAAGTTTGAAACTAAAAGATCGCAAGATTGAAACTCAAAGATCGCATGATTGAAACTCAAAGATCGCAAGATTTAAACTCATAGATGGCAAAATTGAAATTCAAAGATCGCAAGAGTAAAACTCAAAGATGGCAAGATTTAAACTCAATTCGCAAGATTAAAACTCAAAGATGGCAAGATTGAAACTCAAAGATCGCTAGATTGAAACTCAAAGATCGCAAGATTAAAACTCAAAGATAGCAAGATTGAACCACAAAGATCGCAAGTTTAAAACTCAAAGATGGCAAGATTGAAACTCAAAGATCGCAAGACTTAAACTCAAAGATCGCAAGATTTAAAATCAAAGATTGCAAGATTGAAACTCAAAGATCGCAGTATTTAAACTCAAAGATAGCAAGATTGAAACTCAGGGATAGCAAGATTAAAACTCAAAGATCGAACAATTGAAACTCAAAGATCGCAAGATTGAAACTCAAAGATCGCAAGAATGAAACTCAAAGATCGCAAGATTGAAACTCAAAGATCGCAAGATTGAAACTCAAAGATCGCAAGATTGAAACTCAAAGATCGCAAGATTGAAACTCAAAGATCGCAAGATTAAAACTCAAAGATCGCAAAATTGAAACTCAAAAATCGCAAGATTGAAACTCAAAGATCGCAAGATTGAAACTTAAAGATAGCAAGATTGAAACTCAAAGATCGCAAGATTAAAACTCGAAGATCGCAAGATTGAAACTCAAAGATCGCTTGATTGAAACTCAAAGATCGCAAGATTTAAACTCATAGATGGCAAGATTGAAATTCAAAGATTGCAAGATTGAAACTCAAAGATCGCAAGAATAAAACTCAAAGATGGCAAGATTTAAACTCAATTCGCAAGATTAAAACTCAAAGATGGCAAGATTGAAATTTAAAGATCGCAAGATTGAAACTCAAAGATCGCAAGAATTAAACTCAAAGATCGCAAGATTGAAACTCAAAGATCGCAAGATTCAAACTCAAAGATCGCAAGATTGAAATTCAAAGATCGCAAGAATGAAACTCAAAGATCGAACGATTGAAACTCAAAGATCGCAAGATTGAAACTTAAAGATCGCAAGATTGAAACTCAAAGATCGCAAGATTGAAACTCAAAGATCGCAAGATTGAAACTCAAAGATCGCAAAATTGAAACTCAAAAATCGCAAGATTGAAACTCAAAAATGGCAAGATTGAAACTCAAAGATCGCAAGATTCAAACTCAAAGATAGTAAGATTGAATCTCAAAGATTGCAAGATTGAAACTTAAAGATTGCAAGATTGAAACTCAAAGATCGCAAGATTAAAACTCAAAAATCGAACGATTCAAACTCAAGGATCGCAAGATTGAAACTCAAAGATCGCAAGATTGAAACTTAAAGATCGCAAGAATTAAACTCAAAGATCGCAAGATTAAAACTAAAAGATCGCATGATTGAAACTCAAAGATCGCAATATTCAAACTCAAAGATCGCAAGATTGAAACTCAAAGATCGCAAGAATGAAACCCAAAGATCGCAAGAATGAAACTAAAAGATCGCAAGATTGAAACTCAAAGAATGCAGGATTGAAACTCAAACATCGCAAGATTGAAACTCAAAGATCGCAAGAATGAAACCAAAAGATCACAAGAATAAAATTCAAATATCGCAAGATTAAAACTCAAAGATCGCAAGATTGAAATTTAGAGATTGCAAGATTGAAACTCAAAGATCGCAAGATTGAAACTCAAAGATCGCAAGATTAAAACTCAAAGATAGCAAGATTGAACTACAAAGATCGCAAGTTTAAAACTCAAAGATCGCAAAATTGAAACTCAAAGATGGCAAGATTGAAACTCAAAGATCGCAAGACTGAAACTCAAAGATAGCAAGATTGAAACTCCAATATAGCAAGTTTGAAACTCAAAGATCGCAAGATTGAAACTCAAAGATCGAACGATTGAAACTCAAAAATCACAAGATTGAAATTCAAAGATCGCAAGATTTAAACTCAAAGATCGAACGATTGAAACTCAAACATCGCAAGATTGAAACCTAAAGATCGCAAGATTGAAACTCAAAGATCGCAAGATTGAAACTCAAAGATCGCAAAATTGAAACTCAAAGATCGCAAGATAGAAACTCAAAAATGGCAAGATTGAAACTCAAAGATCGCAAGATTGAAACTCAAAGATCGCAAGATTGAAACTCAAAGATCGCAAGATTGTAATTTAAAGATCGCAAAATTGAAACTCAAAGATCGCAAGATTGAAAGTCAAAAATGGCAAGATTGAAACTCAACGATTGCAAGATTCAAACTCAAAGATAGCAAGATTGAATCTCAAAGATTGCAAGATTGAAACTTATAGATTGCAAGATTGAAACTTAAAGATCGCAAGATTAAATCTCAAAGATCGAACGATTAAAACTCAAGGATCGCAAGATTGAAACTCAAAGATCGCAAGATTGAAACTCAAAGATCGCAAGATTGAAACTCAAAGATCGCAAGATTGAAACTCAAAGATCGGTAGATTGAAACTCAAAGATCGCAAGATTGAAACTCAAAGATCGCAAGATTGAAACTCAAAGATCGCAATATTGAAACTTAAAGATAGCAAGATTGAAACTCAAAGATCGCAAGATTGAAACTCAAAGATCGCAAGATTGAAACTCAAAGATCGCAAGATTGAAACTCAAAGATCACAAGATTGAAACTCAAAGATCGCCAGATTGAAACTCAAAGATCGTAAGATTGAAACTCGAAGATCGCAAGATTGAAATTCAAAGATAGCAAGTTTGAAACTATAAGATCGCAAGATTGAAACTCAAAGATCGCATGATTGAAACTCAAAGATCGCAAGATTTAAACTCAAAGATCACAAGATTGAAATTCAAAGATCGCAAGATTGAAACTCAAAGATCGCAAGAATAAAACTCAAAGATGGCAAGATTTAAATTCAATTCGCAAGATTAAAATTTAAAGATGGCAAGATTAAAACTCAAATATCGCAAGATTGAAACTCAAAGATCGCAAGAATTAAACTCGAAGATCGCAAGATTGAAACTCAAAGATCGCATGATTGAAACTCAAAGATCGCAAGATTAAAACTTAAAGATCGCAAGATTAAAACTCAAAGATCGCAAGAATGAAACCCAAAGATCGCAAGAATGAAACTAAAAGATCGCAAGATTGAAACTCAAAGAATGCAGGATTGAAACTCAAAGATCGCAAGATTGAAACCAAAAGATCACAAGATTAAAACTCAAATATCGCAAGATTAAAACTCAAAGATCGCAAGATTGAAATTTAGAGATTGCAAGATTGAAACTCAAAGATCGCAAGATTGAAACTCAATAATCGCAAGATTAAAACTCAAAGATAGCAAGATTGAACCACAAAGATCGCAAGCTTAAAACTCAAAGATCGCAAAATTGAAACTCAAAGATGGCAAGATTGAAACTCAAAGATCGCAAGACTGAAACTCAAAGATCGCAAGATTTAAAATCAAAGATTGCAAGATTGAAACTCAAAGATCGCAAGATTTAAACTCAAAAATAGCAAGATTGAAACTCAAAGATAGCAAGATTAAAACTCAAAAATCACAAGATTGATATTCAAAGATCGCAAGATTGAAACTCAAAGATCGAACGATTGAAACTCAAAGATCGCAAGATTGAAACTCAAAGAATGCAGGATTGAAACTCAAAGATCGCAAGATTGAAACCAAAAGATCACAAGATTAAAACTCAAAGATCGCAAGATTGAAACTCAAGAATAGCAAGATTGAAACTCAAAGATCGCAATATTGAAACTTAAAGATAGCAAGATTGAAACTCAAAGATCGCAAGATTGAAACTCAAAGATCGCAAGATTGAAACTCAAAGATCGCAAGATTAAAACTCAAAGATCACAAGATTGAAACTCAAAGATCGCCAGATTGAAACTCAAAGATCGTAAGATTGAAACTCGAAGATCGCAAGATTGAAATTCAAAGATAGCAAGTTTGAAACTATAAGATCGCAAGATTGAAACTCAAAGATCGCATGATTGAAACTCAAAGATCGCAAGATTTAAACTCATAGATGGCAAAATTGAAATTCAAAGATCGGAAGATTGAAACTCAAAGATCGCAAGAATAAAACTCAAAGATGGCAAGATTTAAACTCAATTCGCAAGATTAAAACTCAAAGATGGCAAGATTGAAACTCAAAGATCGCAAGATTGAAACTCAAAGATCGCAAGAATTAAACTCAAAGATCGCAAGATTGAAACTCAAAGATCGCATGATTGAAACTCAAAGATCGCAAGATTAAAACTTAAAGATCGCAAGATTTAAACTCAAAGATCGCAAGAATGAAACCCAAAGATCGCAAGAATTAAACTAAAAGATCGCAAGATTGAAACTAAAAGAATGCAGGATTGAAACTCAAAGATCGCAAGATTGAAACCAAAACATCACAAGATTAAAACTCAAATATCGAAAGATTAAAACTAAAAGATCGCAAGATTGAAATTTAGAGATTGCAAGATTGAAACTCAAAGATCGCAAGATTGAAACTCAAAGATCGCAAGATTAAAACTCAAAGATAGCAAGATTGAACCACAAAGATCGCAAGTTTAAAACTCAAAGATCGCAAAATTGAAACTCAAAGATGGCAAGATTGAAACTCAAAGATCGCAAGACTGAAACTCAAAGATCGCAAGATTTAAAATCAAAGATTGCAAGATTGAAACTCAAAGATCGCAAGATTTAAACTCAAAGATAGCAAGATTGAAACTCAAAGATCGCAAGATTGAAACTCAAAAATCACAAGATTGAAATTCAAAGATCGCAAGATTGAAACTCAAAGATCGAAAAATTGAAACTCAAAGATCGCAAGATTGAAACTCAAAGATCGCAAGATTGAAACTCAAAGATCGCAAGATTGTAACTCAAAGATCGCAAGATTGAAACTCAAAGATCGCAAAATTGAAACTCAAAGATCGCAAGATTGAAACTCAAAAATGGCAAGATTGAAACTCAAAGATTGCAAGATTCAAACTCAAAGATAGTAAGATTGAATCTCAAAGATTGCAAGATTAAAACTTAAAGATTGCAAGATTGAAACTCAAAGATCGCAAGATTAAAACTCAAAGATCAAACGATTGAGACTCAAGGATCGCAAGATTGAAACTCAAAGATCGCAAGATTGAAACTCAAAGATCGCAAGATTGAAAATCAAAGATCGCATGATTGAAACTCAAAAATCGCAAGATTGAAATTCAAAGATCACAAGATTGAATTTCAAAGATCGCAAGATTGAAACTCAAAGATTGAACGATTGTAAATCAAAGATCGCAAGATTGAAACTCAAAGATCGTAAAATTGAAACTCAAAGATCGCAAGATTGAAACTCAAAGATCGCAAGATTGAAACTCAAAGATCGCAAAATTGAAACTCAAAGATCGCAAGATTGAAACTCAAAAATGGCAAGATTGAAACTCAAAGATTGCAAGATTCAAACTCAAAGATAGCAAGATTGAATCTCAAAGATTGAACGATTGAAACTCAAAGATCGCAAGATTGAAACTCAAAGATCGTAAGATTGAAACTCAAAGATCGCAAGATTGAAACTCAAAGATCGCAAGATTGAAACTCAAAGATCGCAAAATTGAAACTCAAAGATCGCAAGATTGAAACTCAAAAATGGCAAGATTGAAACTCAAAGATTGCAAGATTCAAACTCAAAGATAGCAAGATTGAATCTCAAAGATTGCAAGATTGAAACTTATAGATTGCAAGATTGAAACTTAAAGATCGCAAGATTAAAACTCAAAGATCGAACGATTAAAACTCAAGGATCGCAAGATTGAAACTCAAAGATCGCAAGATTGAAACTCAAAGATCTCAATATTGAAACTCAAAGATCGCAAGATTGAAACTCAAAGATCGCAAGATTGAAACTCAAAGATCGCAAGATTGAAACACAAAGATCGCAAGATTGAAACTCAAAGATCACAAGATGGAAACTCAAAAATCGCAAGATTGAAACTCAAAGATCGCAAGATTGAAACTTAAAGATAGCAAGATTGAAACTCAAAGATCGCAAGATTGAAACTCGAAGATCGCAAGATTGAAATTCAAAGATAGCAAGTTTGAAACTAAAAGATCGCAAGATTGAAACTCAAAGATCGCATGATTGAAACTCAAAGATCGCAAGATTTATACTCATAGATGGCAAAATTGAAATTCAAAGATCGCAAGAGTAAAACTCAAAGATGGCAAGATTGAAACTCAAAGATCACAAGATTGAAACTCAAAGATCGCAATATTGAAACTCAAAGATAGCAAGATTGAACCACAAAGATCGCAAGATTTAAAATCAAAGATTGTAAGATTTAAACTCAAAGATCGCAAGATTTAAACTCAAAGATAGCAAGATTAAAACTCAAAGATCGCAAGATTGAAACTCAAAGATCGCAAGATTGAAACTCAAAGATCGCAAGATTGAAACTCAAAGATCACAAGATTGAAACTTTAAGATCGCAAGATTGAAACTCAAAGATCGCAAGATTGAAACTCAAAGATCGCAAGATTGAAACTCAAAGATCGCAAGATTGAAACTCAAAGATCGCAAGATTGAAACTCAAAGATCGCAAGATTAAAACTCAAAAATCGCAAGATTGAAACTCAAAGATCGCAAGATTGAAACTTAAAGATAGCAAGATTGAAACTCAAAGATCGCAAGATTGAAACTCAAAGATCGCAAGATTGAAACTCAAAGATCGCAAGATTGAAACTCAAAGATCACAAGATTGAAACTTTAAGATCGCAAGATTGAAACTCAAAGATCGCAAGATTGAAACTCAAAGATCGCAAGATTGAAACTCAAAGATCGCAAAATTGAAACTCAAAAATCGCAAGATTGAAACTCAAAAATGGCAAGATTGAAACTCAAAGATCGCAAGATTCAAACTCAAAGATAGTAAGATTGAATCTCAAAGATTGCAAGATTGAAACTTAAAGATTGCAAGATTGAAACTCAAAGATCGCAAGATTAAAACTCAAAGATCGAACGATTCAAACTCAAGGATCGCAAGATTGAAACTCAAAGATCGCAAGATTGAAACTAAAAGATCGCAAGAATTAAACTCAAAGATCGCAAGATTGAAACTAAAAGATCGCATGATTGAAACTCAAAGATCGCAAGATTCAATTTAAAGATCGCAAGATTGAAACTCAAAGATCGCAAGAATGAAACCCAAAGATCGCAAGAATGAAACTAAAAGATCGCAAGATTGAAACTCAAAGAATGCAAGATTGAAACTCAAAGATCGCAAGATTGAAACTCAAAGATCGCAAGATTGAAACCAAAAGATCACAAGATTAAAATTCAAATATCGCAAGATTAAAACTCAAAGATCGCAAGATTGAAATTTAGAGATTGCAAGATTGAAACTCAAAGATCGCAAGATTGAAACTCAAAGATCGCAAGATTAAAACTCAAAGATAGCAAGATTGAACCACAAAGATCGCAAGTTTAAAACTCAAAGATCGCAAAATTGAAACTCAAAGATGGCAAGATTGAAACTCAAAGATCGCAAGACTGAAACTCAAAGATAGCAAGATTGAAACTCCAATATAGCAAGTTTGAAACTCAAAGATCGCATGATTGAAAATCAAAAATCTCAAGATTGAAACTCAAAAATCACAAGATTGAAATTCAAAGATCGCAAGATTGAAACTCAAAGATCGAACGATTGAAACTCAAAGATCGCAAGATTGAAACTCAAAGATCGCAAGATTGAAACTCAAAGATCGCAAGATTGAAACTTAAAGATCGCAAGATTGAAACTCAAAGATCGCAAAATTGAAACTCAAAGATCGCAAGATTGAAACTCAAAAATGGCAAGATTGAAACTCAAAGATCGCAAGATTCAAACTCAAAGATAGTAAGATTGAATCTCAAAGATTGCAAGATTAAAACTTAAAGATTGCAAGATTGAAACTCAAAGATCGCAAGATTAAAACTCAAAGATCGAACGATTGAAACTCAAGGATCGCAGGATTGAAACTCAAAGATCACAAGATTGAAATTCAAAGATCTCAAAATTGAAACTCAAAGATCGAACGATTGATAATCAAAGATCGCAAGATTGAAACTCAAAGATCGCAAGATTGAAACTCAAAGATCGCAAGATTGAAACTCAAAGATCGCAAGATTGAAACTTAAAGATAGCAAGATTAAAACTCAAAGATCGCAAGATTGAAACTCAAAGATCGCAAGATTGAAACTCAAAGATCGCAAGATTGAAACTCAAAGATCGAACGATTGAAACTCAAAGATCGCAAGATTGAAACTCAAAGATCGCAAGATTGAAACTCAAAGATCGCAAGATTGAAACTCAAAGATCGCAAGATTGTAACTCAAAGATCGCAAAATTGAAACTCAAAGATCGCAAGATTGAAACTCAAAAATGGCAAGATTGAAACTCAACGATTGCAAGATTCAAACTCAAAGATAGCAAGATTGAATCTCAAAGATTGCAAGATTGAAACTTATAGATTGCAAGATTGAAACTTAAAGATCGCAAGATTCATTTATTTATTTATTTATTTATTAACAATTTGTTTACAATTGTTTGGCCCCACCAAGTTACAAAAAACTTGTCGGTGGGGTCCATTTCTTACTCGTTAAATATACAGTATTGGAATTTGTAACATTTTTAATTACTGTGGCGGTTCAGGGGCAGGCAACTTATCATAATTTTCTCTTTACAAGCAACTGCAGATCTATCCTGCTGCAAATAAATACCTAGCAATAATAAAGTAACATATGATATAAATAAATTATCAATAACCAATAACAATAAATAATATACTAGTAGTAATTTAGTAATACAAGGCGAGCAAACATAGTTAACAGTAACAATAAATTAATAAACTATTCCCTACATATATCCTGTGCTTGTCACCCAATCAATGCATAGAAAACAGATAACTCATCAAGATGTCATGGAAAAAGAAGTAATATCTCTGTGCCTGTCTCCAGACGTCTTTGGACCGTCTGTCCACCTCAAGGAGAAATGTAAACAAGCCCTCCATCACAACAGCAACATAACCTCAAAAAGTCAAAGAGGTTACCTTTTACTCACCCAATCATAGTTTTACTTTTGGTGTGTTTCTTTACCCTATGAGTCAATATTTATATTATTTACTTGAATACCGTGTATGTTTAGAGTTACCAACAGTGTACAAGGTATATGATCATTGTATTTCAAGCTAGTCCTATGTCTCAGTGTCTGTGATTTGCAGTGCTGTATGGGTTCTATTATATACCTGTTTATTTGTCTAGTAGTTAGCCTTAGTGACTGATGTGTGGAGTAAGTATTGTCACAGTGTCTTGTGTTGTAAATTGTGTTTTAACCAGTGTTTGTTTGTACTTAATCATTAGTGATCGTGAAGTGATAGTGAAGTAATAGTGCAGTGATAGTGCAGTAATAGTGATAATGTGTTTTGTTGTTTATGGTCACTATCCATTCTAGTGGATATCGGTTCAGGTAAGTTTATAGTTAGTCTCACATCAACAGAGTAGTCTCAGATAGCCATAGCCTAACTTTTTCCTTATAATAATTCATACTGCTAACTTCTTCAATATTATTTGGTAGCTGATTGAATAAATGGGGAACAGTATATTTTGGCAATCTTTTACCATACAGTGTACGAGGAGTTGGAGTTACATATTTAATCACTCTCCTTGTGTTAAATGTTCTACTGTACGGTATCTTATATTCACTCTCTCCAAAGTATTTAATTAACATATTAAGTATGTAAAGACCTTTAGCTGTTAATAGGCCCATGCAAATAAACTCATTATTCTCATCTATGCCTAGGTTGGGACCAATATTGCTTTTAAAGAGAGTCTTCAAAACTCTTTTTTGAAGCATATTTATTGAATTAAGATGACATTCTGCTGCTGTCCCCCATACTGAAACACCATACTTCATATTTGACTCAATAAGTGCCTTATAAACACTAATTTTAACCTTTTGGTTTACTTTATTTTTTAATCCATACATGACAGCTACACATGGATTAAGTTTTTTACGTAACGTGGACACATGATCCTTCCATGTCAATCTATTGTCAACCGTTAGACCCAAATATTTTGTCTTCTCCACCATCGTTATGTTTTCACAGTTACAGTTTTCTATGTTGTGTAGACATTTGCAATTATGATATGCAATTTTGATGTTGTTATCAAATTTCATGTTTTTTGGACAGAAATGCATTATGCAGGTTTTTTTACTGTTTATCACCAAACCATTATCATGAGCCCACTTGGTAAAAGTTTTAAAATCATCTTGTAAATGTCTTTCAGCTATATTTAAATCTCTGTTCACTGCTAATAACAAAATATCATCTGCATAGGCCCATATCTGACAGTTCTTCATTTGATTCAGTATTTCATTTAGATATATGATAAATAATGTCGGTCCAAGCTGGCTACCCTGGGGTACTCCATAATTAATATATTTTTCATCACTGAAATTGTTAAATAACTTTACTACAAATGTTCTATTATGTAAGTAACTCTTAAACCAATTAAGATAGGGACCCCTCACACCTATCCTCTCCAACGCTTTACAAATTAGTTTATGCTCAACGGTATCAAACGCCTTGGAGAAGTCAATAAATAGGCCCAATCCATGACTTTTAGAATCCATCACTTCATTTGCTTCATTTGCAAATTCCTCCAAGGCAAGCTGGGTATTAAGCTTTTTTCTAAAACCAAACTGCCTGCGATTTAGGATATTATTTTCCATCAGGTATTTATTCAGGACTTCTGATACATATTTTTCAAATATCTTATCAATACTACTAAGAATAGCCACTGGTCTATAATTATAAAATTCTTTCTTGCTTTTGCTTTTATGTATTGGTCTAATTACTGCCTTTTTCAAACATTCTGGAAATATACCCTCAGTTATTGATTTATTTATTAGTCTGGCCAAAGGTTCTGCTATTATATCCGCAATCAGCTGTAAATCTTTCATTCTAATTTGATCAACACCAGGTGCCTTGTCTTTATTCATTTTTTTAATTATATTCAAAATTATCTCCTTGGTAGCTTTCGGTATTTGTAGAAAATATTCAGGCTTTTTATTTTGAGATCTCAAATTATTGTCAGTGAGCATAATATCATGATTTTGATTGAAATTGCATGTATGTTTTAAACACTCTACCCCTTCCACAAAATACTGAGCAAAGCCATTAGTTATTTGATTTTTACTCATAATTTTTCCCATAGCTGTTTCAACTGTCCTGTCAATATTACCTTTTTTCTCTCTACCAAGTAAATTATTCACATTTTGCCATACTTTTTTTGCATCATATTTATTCTTTTCAAACAATTGCTTATAAAAATTATTTTTGTTATATCTTATTTCATTGTTTACTTTGTTTCTAAGTCGTTTATACAGGTTTCTGTGTCCTTGATTTGAGGGGTCCCCTTTCCAAAGATGAAAAATTCTATCCCTTTCCTTAATTAATTGCAAAATTCTATGTGTCATCCATTCTTTTTTCAAAATATTTGACTTTTGGCTTTGCCCAGTTTCCCCACCACCTTTCTTAGTGATTGTTACTTTAGATTTTTCATAATTAAGTCTAAATTTCCTAATTAACTCTTCAAACCCTCTGTTAACATTGTTTTCTGCAATTAAATCCCAGTTTTCTCGTAACAATCTCTCTTTAAGCAGCGATTCATTTATTTTTTCAAATTTTTCTACCTCTGCGTCTCCTTTTCCTCCTTCCTCCATTACAATTCTAGCAATTATAGGATAGTGGTCTGAGATCTTTGTTTTTATAACACCAGAAAAAATATTTTCAATAGGCCTATCAAACTTGTAATAAATATGATCAATGCATGATTTTACAACAGTATCCAGTCTAATTTCTTCTCTGGTGTAATCCCAAATTGCTCTTTCCATACCCCAGGTTGCCAGAACAGCTTCATATCTGTGTACATTTAAATTGTCTTTATCTTTACTGTTTATGTTAGTATCTCCAATGAATATTAAATTTTTATATGAGTTTAATGCTTGTAAAGTAGTTTCAAATTCCTGAATAGCTTGAGGAAGGGGAAATCCGCTAGAGGAGGTGGGGGGTCTATACACTGCGTGGATTCCAAGTTTGCCTCGGCTACTGGACCCAATTATCTCCAGCTCTCCAGTTATGTGTTCATACGTTACAATTTCATGCAAATCTGTAGGAGTAAAGTTCAAAGTTTTACTATTTACATACATAACTAGGCCCCCTCCGTCTTTGTTTTCCCGTAGTTTAACAATTTTTGTGAAATTTTCCAAATTAAATACAGCTATTTCGTTTAGGTCACAGGACACCTCAGATAAAATCAGTAGATCAACAGTAACATTACCTATTGCTAATTGTATTTTCAAATTATCCCAGTGCTTTCTAATTGATCTTATGTTAAGGTAAACTATTTCTATACTACACCTACTATCTAAATATTTTACGCTTTTGCACCATTCGTCAAACCTTTGGTATGTGTCAAAAAACAGTCTACTATCTATTAACTCTGGGGCCATATCATTTGAATTGCTATTCCTAATCCTAACTTTACTCTAGATATGCCATCTGATACCATATAGCCTAGTGAAACATATAAATATCTAAATCTAGTCCAATAAGAACACCAGCAATAAACCTTGATACAAAAGAACAATATTAGCCTAATATAGCCTAACTTAACAAATAAATAATTATAACATTGTAAGTTCAAAAATAACAAGTAATAAACTCTGAAACCAGACAACAATAAATAAACACTATAATCTATAACAAATAAATATTGATAACCATGCAGAAACAAAAATAACAGACAGTAAAATGTTGGACAAAATAACAGTGTGTAACTTAAGTAGCCTATTATTAGAAATAAATACCTTTGGAATAGGACATTCAAAAAGAATAAATAATGAACTATTCCTAATCCTAACTTTAATCTAGATATGCAATCTGATACCATATAGCCTAGTGAAACATATAAATATCTAAATCTAATCCAATAAGAGCACCAGCAATAAATCTTGATACAAAAGAACGATATTAGCCTAATATAGCCTAACTTAACAAACAAATAATTATAACATTGTAAGTTCAAAAATAACAAGTAATAATCTCCGAAACAAGACAACAATAAACAAACACTATAAGCTATAACAAACAAATATTTATAACCATGCAGAAACATAAATAACAGATAGTAAAATGTTTGAATAAATAACAGTGTGAAACTTAAGTAGCCTATTATTAGAAATAAATACCCTTGGAACAGGACATTCAAAAAGAATAAATAATGAACTATGAAAGAATATAACAATGAATAAAATCTATATACATTTGACAACCATGCATAATAGACTTTATGAAAAAATAACAGGGCATAAAATATAGAGATCAGTGTAACAATACATAAATGCTTTGAGCCATGCAAATACAAAAGTGATAAATAATAGACATTGAGAAAAGAAACCAATGAACACTTAACTAGGCTTACCTCTGAGAATAAATACTTAGGCCTATAGATAATATAGCCCAACCTTGTAAATAAATATTTAAAATTGTGCAGAGGTAAATCTATCGAACCACCACCCTTAAAAAATAGGCCAGCGTTGAAAATATGTAGGTAGAACAGATAAGAAATCCCGGTGTAGGGGGAGATGACAAAATATACGTTCTCTAACCCAATAACAGGGTAGATTTCTTTTACTTTGTTTACCATGCTACTCTACTCATTTTATCTTTTTTAAGTCCTCTTTACTTTTAATAACTAGAATATTTTTGTCATTTTCTCCCTTCCTCACCAGGATTTTTCCGCCCCTGAACCATACAAATTTATACTCATGTGTTTTGGCTCTTATTTTGGTCTCCTTCAGTAACAGTCTGTAGTATGGGCAGAGATTCTCATTAAAAAAAACTCCTTCCAGTTTAGCCCTTCTGCCACACTGCAGCCATTGGTCTCTTTCAGATTTGGAGAAGAATTGCACGATGATTGTTGCTGGCTTGCCATCATACCTGGGTTGAAGTCTGTGTGCTTGGTGGATAGTTTGCAGGTCAAAAGGCACCTTGATGTTACCGGCCACCTTTTGAAGAACTTCCTCTACCTTCTCACTATCTTTATCACACTCAGTCTTTAGACCCTGTATTTCTAAGTTGAACCTACGACCATACTGGTCCAGGTCAGCTAATTCTACAGTCAGCTTTTCAGTTAGGTCGTGATTAGACTTCTCTTTAGATTTTAGTTCTTGGACCTCTGCCTTAAGCACTTTATTTTCTGCACGCACTTGCTCCAGTTCCGCTATAAGGCTGTCATATTTCTCAGCTAGGAATTTAATTGAGTTTTCAATGCTATCCAGTTGTCCTTTGATGCCCATTAAACTATTTATCTTAGATAAGATGGTCTTCTGTACTTCACTATTGCTAACCTCAAATTCGTCATCGGGGTTATTTTCCTCCTCCGGTTCCTCGGTAGAGCTCTTTTTAGCTTTCCTGCATTTTCCACAGGTCCAGGATGACTGATTAACTCCTAACGACCTCCAAGTTTGTTTCCTTATACTACAAGTGTCTAAATGTAATCCTTGTTTACATACCGAGCATAATGCGTAGTCTCCCAGTTTTGGTAATTTCTGCTCGCAGTTGCCACATATTTCACTCATATTTGTTGCCATTTCTTCCTGAACTTAATTTTACTCAAAAATTAATATGTTTTTCTAAATACTTAATGACAAATTCAAGAAAAACTTATAAAATGTGGGACAATAACAATAGTCAAAAACTCAAAACTCAAAGATCGCAAGATTGAAACTCAAAGATCGCAAGATTGAAACTCAAAGATCGCAAGATTGAAACTTAAAGATAGCAAGATTGAAACTCAAAGATCGCAAGATTGAAACTCAAAGATCGCAAGATTGAAACTTAAAGATCGCAAGATTGAAACTTAAAGATCACAAGATTGAAACTCAAAGATCGCAAGATTGAAACTCAAAGATCGCAAGATTGAAACTCGAAGATCGCAAGATTGAAACTCAAAGATCGCAAGATTGAAAGTCGAAGATTGCAAGATTGAAATTCAAAGATAACAAGTTTGAAACTAAAAGATCGCAAGATTGAAACTCAAAGATCGCATGATTGAAAATTAAAGATCGCAAGATTTAAACTCAAAGAATGCAGGATTGAAACTCAAAGATCGCAAGAATGAAACCCAAAGATCGCAAGAATGAAACTAAAAGATCGCAAGATTGAAACTCAAAGAATGCAGGATTGAAACTCAAAGATCGCAAGATTGAAACTCAAAGATCGCAAGATTGAAACCAAAAGATCACAAGATTAAAACTCAAATATCGCAAGATTAAAACTCAAAGATCGCAAGATTGAAATTTAGAGATTGCAAGATTAAAACTCAAAGATCGCAAGATTGAAACTCGAAGATCGCAAGATTGAAACTCAAAGATCGCAAGATTGAAAGTCGAAGATTGCAAGATTGAAATTCAAAGATAACAAGTTTGAAACTAAAAGATCGCAAGATTGAAACTCAAAGATCGCAAGATTGAAACTCAAATATCGCAAGATTAAAACTCAAAGATCGCAAGATTGAAATTTAGAGATTGCAAGATTAAAACTCAAAGATCGCAAAATTGAAACTCAAAGATGGCAAGATTGAAACTTAAAGATCGCAAGATTGAAACTCAAAGATCGCAAAATTGAAACTCAAAGATCGCAAGATTGAAACTCAAAAATGGCAAGATTGAAACTCAAAGATTGCAAGATTCAAACTCAAAGATAGCAAGATTGAATCTCAAAGATTGCAAGATTGAAACTTATAGATTGCAAGATTGAAACTTAAAGATCGCAAGATTAAAACTCAAAGATCGAACGATTAAAACTCAAGGATCGCAAGATTGAAACTCAAAGATCGCAAGATTGAAACTCAAAGATCGCAATATTGTAACTTAAAGATCGCAAGATTGAAACTCAAAGATCGCAAGATTGAAACTCAAAGATCGCAAGATTGAAACTCAAAGATCGCAAGATTGAAACTCAAAGATCGCAAGATTGAAACTCAAAAATCGCAAGATTGAAACTCAAAGATCGCAAGATTGAAACTTAAAGATAGCAAGATTGAAACTCAAAGATCGCAATTTTAAAACTCGAAGATCGCAAGATTGTAATTCAAAGATAGCAAGTTTGAAACTAAAAGATCGCAAGATTGAAACTCAAAGATCCCATGATTGAAACTCAAAGATCGCAAGATTTATACTCATAGATGGCAAAATTGAAATTCAAAGATCGCAAGAGTAAAACTCAAAGATGGCAAGATTTAAACTCAATTCGCAAGATTAAAACTCAAAGATGGCAAGATTGAAAGTCAAAGATCGCAAGATTGAAACTCAAAGATCGCAAGATTAAAACTCAAAGATAGCAAGATTGAACCACAAAGATCGCAAGTTTAAAACTCAAAGATGGCAAGATTGAAACTCAAAGATCGCAAGAGTGAAACTCAAAGATCGCAAGATTTAAAATCAAAGATTGCAAGATTGAAACTCAAAGATCGCAAGATTTAAACTCAAAGATAGCAGGATTGAAACTCAAAGATAGCAAGATTGAATCTCAAAGATCGAACAATTGAAACTTAAAGATCGCAAGATTGAAACTCAAAGATCGCAAGAATGACACTCAAAGATCGCAAGATTGAAACTCAAAGATCGCAAGATTGAAACTCAAAGATCGCAAGATTGAAACTCAAAGATCGCAAGATTGAAACTCAAAGATCGCAAGATTGAAACTCAAAGATCGCAAGATTAAAACTCAAAAATCGCAAGATTGAAACTCAAAGATCGCAAGATTGAAACTTAAAGATAGCAAGATTGAAACTCAAAGATCGCAAGATTGAAACTCAAAGATCGCAAGATTGAAACTCAAAGATCGCAACATTGAAACTCAAAGATCACAAGATTGAAACTTTAAGATCGCAAGATTGAAACTCAAAGATCGCAAGATTGAAACTCAAAGATCGCAAGATTGAAACTCAAAGATCGCAAAATTGAAACTCAAAAATCGCAAGATTGAAACTCAAAAATGGCAAGATTGAAACTCAAAGATCGCAAGATTCAAACTCAAAGATAGTAAGATTGAATATCAGAGATTGCAAGATTGAAACTTAAAGATTGCAAGATTGAAACTCAAAGATCGCAAGAATAAAACTCAAAGATCGAACGATTCAAACTCAAGGATCGCAAGATTGAAACTCAAAGATCGCAAGATTGAAACTTAAAGATCGCAAGAATTAAACTCAAAGATCGCAAGATTGAAACTAAAAGATCGCATGATTGAAACTCAAAGATCGCAAGATTCAATTTAAAGATCGCAAGATTGAAACTCAAAGATCGCAAGAATGAAACCCAAAGATCGCAAGAATGAAACTAAAAGATCGCAAGATTGAAACTCAAAGAATGCAAGATTGAAACTCAAAGATCGCAAGATTGAAACTCAAAGATCGCAAGATTGAAACCAAAAGATCACAAGATTAAAATTCAAATATCGCAAGATTAAAACTCAAAGATCGCAAGATTGAAATTTAGAGATTGCAAGATTGAAACTCAAAGATCGCAAGATTGAAACTCAAAGATCGCAAGATTAAAACTCAAAGATAGCAAGATTGAACCACAAAGATCGCAAGTTTAAAACTCAAAGATCGCAAAATTGAAACTCAAAGATGGCAAGATTGAAACTCAAAGATCGCAAGACTGAAACTCAAAGATAGCAAGATTGAAACTCCAATATAGCAAGTTTGAAACTCAAAGATCGCATGATTGAAACTCAAAAATCGCAAGATTGAAACTCAAAAATCACAAGATTGAAATTCAAAGATCGCAAGATTGAAACTCAAAGATCGAACGATTGAAACTCAAAGATCGCAAGATTGAAACTCAAAGATCGCAAGATTGAAACTCAAAGATCGCAAGATTGAAACTAAAGATCGCAAGATTGAAACTCAAAGATCGCAAAATTGAAACTCAAAGATCGCAAGATTGAATTTCAAAAATGGCAAGATTGAAACTCAAAGATCGCAAGATTCAAACTCAAAGATAGTAAGATTGAATCTCAAAGATTGCAAGATTGAAACTTAAAGATTGCAAGATTGAAACTCAAAGATCGCAAGATTGAAACTCAAAGATCGCAAGATTAAAACTCAAAGATCGCAAGATTGAAACTCAAAGATCGCAAGATTGAAACTCAAAGATCGCAAGATTGAAAATCAAAGATCGCAAGATTGAAACTCAAAGATCGCAAGATTGAAACTCAAAGATCGCAAGATTGAAACTCAAAGATCGCAAGATTGAAACTCAAAGATCGCAAGATTGAAACTCAAAGATCGCAAGATTGAAACTCAAAGATCGCAAGAATGAAACTCAAAGATCGCAAGATTGAAACTCAAAGATCGCAAGATTGAAACTCAAAGATCGCAAGATTGAAACTCAAAGATCGCAAGATTGAAACTCAAAGATCGCAAGATTGAAACTCAAAGATCGCAAGATTGAAACTCAAAGATCGCAAGATTGAAACTCAAAGATAGCAAGATTGAAACTCAAAGATCGCAAGAATGAAACTCAAAGATCGCAAGATTGAAACTCAAAGATCGCAAGATTGAAACTCAAAGATCACAAGATTGAAACTCTAAGATCGCAAGATTGAAACTCAAAGATCGCAAGATTGAAACTCGAAGATCGCAAGATTGAAATTCAAAGAT
The DNA here is from genome assembly GCA_035578905.1 of Stictocephala bisonia. Taxonomy (NCBI): domain Eukaryota; kingdom Metazoa; phylum Arthropoda; class Insecta; order Hemiptera; family Membracidae; genus Stictocephala; species Stictocephala bisonia. The sequence goes on from JAQJVL010001898.1 coordinate 24,758, forward strand.
AGCAAGATTGAAACTCAAAGATCGCAAGATTGAAACTCAAAGATCGCAAGATTGAAACTCAAAGATCGCAAGATTGAAACTCAAAGATGGCAAGATTGAAATTCAAAGATCGCAAGATTGAAACTCAAAGATCGCAAGAATGAAACTCAAAGATCGCAAGATTTAAACTCAAAGATCGCAAGATTAAAACTCAAAGATCGCAAGATTGAAATTAATAGATGCAAGATTGAAACTCAAAGATCGCAAGAATTAAACTCAAAGATCGCAAGATTGAAACTCAAAGATCGCAAGATTGAAACTCAAAGATTGCAAGATAAAAAACTCAAAGATCGCAAGATTGAAATTCAAAGATCGCAAGATTGAAACTCAAAGATCGAACGATTGAAACTCAAAGATCGCAAGATTGAAACTCAAAGATCGCAAGATTGAAACTCAAAGATCGCAAGATTGAAACTCAAAGATCGCAAGATTGAAACTCAAAGATAGCAAAATTGAAACTCAAAATCGCAAGATTGAAACTCAAAAATGGCAAGATTGAAACTCAAAGATCGCAAGATTCAAACTCAAAGATAGTAAGATTGAATCTCAAAGATTGCAAGATTGAAACTTAAAGATTGCAAGATTGAAACTCAAAGATCGCAAGATTAAAACTCAAAGATCGAACGATTCAAACTCAAGGATCGCAAGATTGAAACTCAAAGATCGCAAGATTGAAACTTAAAGATCGCAAGAATTAAACTCAAAGATCGCAAGATTGAAACTAAAAGATCGCATGATTGAAACTCAAAGATCGCAAGATTCAAACTCAAAGATCGCAAGATTGAAACTCAAAGATCGCAAGAATGAAACCCAAAGATCGCAAGAATGAAACTAAAAGATCGCAAGATTGAAACTCAAAGAATGCAGGATTGAAACTCAAAGATCGCAAGATTGAAACTCAAAGATCGCAAGATTGAAACTAAAAGATCACAAGATTAAAATTCAAATATCGCAAGATTAAAACTCAAAGATCGCAAGATTGAAATTTAGAGATTGCAAGATTGAAACTCAAAGATCGCAAGATTGAAACTCAAAGATCGCAAGATTAAAACTCAAAGATAGCAAGATTGAACCACAAAGATCGCAAGTTTAAAACTCAAAGGTCGCAAAATTGAAACTCAAACATGGCAAGATTGAAACTCAAAGATCGCAAGACTGAAACTCAAAAATAGCAAGATTAAAACTCCAATATAGCAAGTTTGAAACTCAAAGATCGCATGATTAAAACTCAAAAATCGCAAGATTGAAACTAAAAAATCACAAGATTGAAATTCAAAGATCGCAAGATTGAAACTCAAAGATCGAACGATTGAAACTCAAAGATCGCAAGATTGAAACTCAAAGATCGCAAGATTGAAACTCAAAGATCGCAAGATTGAAACTCAAAGATCGCAAGATTGAAACTCAAAGATCGCAAAATTGAAACTCAAAGATCGCAAGATTGAAACTCAAAAATGGCAAGATTGAAACTCAAAGATCGCAAGATTCAAACTCAAAGATAGCAAGATTGAAACTCCAATATAGCAAGTTTGAAACTCAAAGATCGCATGATTGAAACTCAAAAATCGCAAGATTGAAACTCAAAAATCACAAGATTGAAATTCAAAGATCGCAAGATTGAAACTCAAAGATCGAACTATTGAAACTCAAAGATCGCAAGATTAAAACTCAAAGATCGCAAGATTGAAACTCAAAGATCGCAAGATTGAAACTCAAAGATCGCAAGATTGAAACTCAAAGATCGCAAGATTGAAACTCAAAAATCGCAAGATTGAAACTCAAAGATCGCAAGATTGAAACTTAAAGATAGCAAGATTGAAACTCAAAGATCGCAAGATTGAAACTCGAAGATCGCAAGATTGAAATTCAAAGATAGCAAGTTTGAAACTAAAAGATCGCAAGATTGAAACTCAAAGATCGCATGATTGAAACTCAAAGATCGCAAGATTTAAACTCATAGATGGCAAAATTAAAATTCAAAGATCGCAAGAGTAAAACTCAAAGATGGCAAGATTTAAACTCAATTCGCAAGATTAAAACTCAAAGATGGCAAGATTGAAACTCAAAAATGGCAAGATTGAAACTCAAAGATCACAAGATTAAAACTCAAAGATAGCAAGATTGAACCACAAAGATCGCAAGTTTAAAACTCAAAGATGGCAAGATTGAAACTCAAAGATCGCAAGACTGAAACTCAAAGATCGCAAGATTTAAAATCAAAGATTGCAAGATTGAAACTCAAAGATCGCAGTATTTAAACTCAAAGATAGCAAGATTGAAACTCAAAGATAGCAAGATTGAAACTCAAAGATCGAACAATTGAAACTCAAAGATCGCAAGATTGAAACTCAAAGATCGCAAGAATGAAACTCAAAGATCGCAAGATTGAAACTCAAAGATCGCAAGATTGAAACTCAAAGATCGCAAGATTGAAACTCAAAGATCGCAAGATTGAAACTCAAAGATCGCAAAATTGAAACTCAAAAATCGCAAGATTGAAACTCAAAGATCGCAAGATTGAAACTTAAAGATAGCAAGATTGAAACTCAAAGATCGCAAGATTGAAACTCAAAGATTGCAAGATTGAAACTCAAAGATCACAAGATTGAAACTCAAAGATCACAAGATTGAAACTTTAAGATCGCAAGATTGAAACTCAAAGATCGCAAGATTGAAACTCGAAGATCGCAAGATTGAAATTCAAAGATAGCAAGTTTGAAACGCTAAGATCGCAAGATTGAAACTCAAAGATCGCATGATTGAAACTCAAAGATCGCAAGATTTAAACTCATAGATGGCAAGATTGAAATTCAAAGATTGCAAGATTGAAACTCAAAGATCGCAAGAATAAAACTCAAAGATGGCAAGATTTAAACTCAATTCGCAAGATTAAAACTCAAAGATGGCAAGATTGAAATTTAAAGATCCAAGATTGAAACTCAAAGATCGCAAGAATTAAACTCAAAGATCGCAAGATTGAAACTCAAAGATCGCATGATTGAAACTCAAAGATTGCAAGATTCAAACTCAAAGATCGCAAGATTGAAATTCAAAGATCGCAAGAATGAAACTCAAAGATCGAACGATTGAAACTCAAAGATCGCAAGATTGAAACTCAAAGATCGCAAGATTGAAACTCAAAGATCGCAAGATTGAAACTCAAAGATCGCAAGATTGAAACTCAAAGATCGCAAAATTGAAACTCAAAAATCGCAAGATTGAAACTCAAAAATGGCAAGATTGAAACTCAAAGATCGCAAGATTCAAACTCAAAGATAGTAAGATTGAATCTCAAAGATTGCAAGATTGAAACTTAAAGATTGCAAGATTGAAACTCAAAGATCGCAAGATTAAAACTCAAAGATCGAACGATTCAAACTCAAGGATCGCAAGATTGAAACTCAAAGATCGCAAGATTGAAACTTAAAGATCGCAAGAATTAAACTCAAAGATCGCAAGATTGAAACTAAAAGATCGCATGATTGAAACTCAAAGATCGCAAGATTCAAACTCAAAGATCGCAAGATTGAAACTCAAAGATCGCAAGAATGAAACCCAAAGATCGCAAGAATGAAACTAAAAGATCGCAAGATTGAAACTCAAAGATCGCAGGATTGAAACTCAAAGATCGCAAGATTGAAACTCAAAGATCGCAAGATTGAAATTAAAAGATCACAAGATTAAAACTCATATATCGCAAGATTAAAACTCAAAGATCGCAAGATTGAAATTTAGAGATTGCAAGATTGAAACTCAAAGATCGCAAGATTGAAACTCAAAGATCGCAAGATTAAAACTCAAAGATAGCAAGATTGAACCACAAAGATTGCAAGTTTAAAACTCAAAGATCGCAACATTGAAACTCAAAGATGGCAAGATTGAAACTCAAAGATCGCAAGACTGAAACTCAAAGATAGCAAGATTGAAACTCCAATATAGCAAGTTTGAAACTCAAAGATCGCATGATTGAAACTCAAAAATCGCAAGATTGAAACTCAAAAATCACAAGATTGAAATTCAAAGATCGCAAGATTGAAACTCAAAGATCGAACGATTGAAACTCAAAGATCGCAAGATTAAAACTCAAAGATCGCAAGATTGAAACTCAAAGATCGCAAGATTGAAACTCAAAGATCGCAAGATTGAAACTCAAAGATCGCAAAATTGAAACTCAAAGATCGCAAGATTGAAACTCAAAAATGGCAAGATTGAAACTCAAAGATCGCAAGATTCAAACTCAAAGATAGTAAGATTGAATCTCAAAGATTGCAAGATTGAAACTTAAAGATTGCAAGATTGAAACTCAAAGATCGCAAGATTAAAACTCAAAGATCGAACGATTGAAACTCAAGGATCGCAAGATTGAAACTCAAAGATCACAAGATTGAATTTAAAAGATCGCAAGATTGAAACTCAAAGATCGAACGATTGAAACTCAAAGATCGCAAGATTGAAACTCAAAGATCGCAAGATTGAAACTCAAAGATCGCAAGATTGAAACTCACAGATCGCAAGATTGTAGCTCAAAGATCGCAAAATTGAAATTCAAAGATCGCAAGATTGAAACTAAAAAATGGCAAGAATAAACTCAACGATTGCAAGAATCAAACTCAAAGATAGCAAGATTGAATCTCAAAGATTGCAAGATTGAAACTTATAGATTGCAAGATTGAAACTTAAAGATCACAAGATTAAAACTCAAAGATCGAACGATTAAAACTCAAGGATCGCAAGATTGAAACTCAAAGATCGAAAGATTGAAACTCAAAGATCGCAAGATTGAAACTCAAAGATCGCAAGATTGAAACTCAAAGATCGGTAGATTGAAACTCAAAGATCGCAAGATTGAAACTCAAAGATCGCAAGATTGAAACTCAAAGATCGCAAGATTGAAACTTAAAGATAGCAAGATTGAAACTCAAAGATCGCAAGATTGAAACTCAAAGATCGCAAGATTGAAACTCAAAGATCGCAAGATTGAAACTCAAAGATCACAAGATTGAAAATCAAAGATCGCCAGATTGAAACTATAAGATCGTAAGATTGAAACTCGAAGATCGCAAGATTGAAATTCAAAGATAGCAAGTTTGAAACTATAAGATCGCAAGATTGAAACTCAAAGATCGCATGATTGAAACTCAAAGATCGCAAGATTTAAACTCATAGATGGCAAAATTGAAATTCAAAGATCGCAAGATTGAAACTCAAAGATCGCAAGAATAAAACTCAAAGATGGCAAGATTTAAACTCAATTCGCAAGATTAAAACTCAAAGATGGCAAGATTATAACTCAAAGATCGCAAGATTGAAACTCAAAGATCGCAAGAATTAAACTCAAAGATCGCAAGATTGAAACTCAAAGATCGCATGATTGAAACTCAAAGATCGCAAGATTCAAACTCAAAGATCGTAAGATTGAAACTCAAAGATCGCAAGAATGAAACCCAAAGATCGCAAGAATGAAACTAAAAGATCGCAAGATTGAAACTCAAAGAATGCAGGATTGAAACTTAAAGATGGCAAGATTGAAACTCAAAGATCGCAAGATTGAAACTAAAAGATCACAAGATTAAAACTCAAATATCGCAAGATTAAAACTCAAAGATCGCAAGATTGAAATTTAAAGATTGCAAGATTGAAACTCAAAGATCGCAAGATTGAAACTCAAAGATCGCAAGATTAAAACTCAAAGATAGCAAGATTAAACCACAAAGATCGCAAGTTTAAAACTCAAAGATCGCAAAATTGAAACTCAAAGATGGCAAGATTGAAACTCAAAGATCGCAAGACTGAAACTCAAAGATCGCAAGATTTAAAATCAAAGATTGCAAGATTGAAACTCAAAGATCGCAAGATTTAAACTCAAAAATAGCAAGATTGATACTCAAAGATAGCAAGATTGAAACTCAAAGATCGAACGATTGAAACTCAAAGATCGCAGGATTGAAACTCAAAGATCGCAAGATTGAAACTCAAAGATCGCAAGATTGAAACTCAAAGATCGCAAGATTGAAACTCAAAGATCGCAAAATTGAAACTTAAAGATTGCAAGATTGAAACTCAAAATGGCAAGATTGAAACTCAAAGATTGCAAGATTCAAACTCAAAGATAGCAAGATTGAATCTCAAAGATTGCAAGATTGAAACTTAAAGATTGCAAGATTGAAACTCAAAGAGCGCAAGATTAAAACTCAAAGATCGAACAATTGAAACTCAAGGATCGCAAGATTGAAACTCAAAGATCGCAAGATTGAAACTCAAAGATCGCAAGAATGAAACCCAAAGATCGCAAGAATGAAACTAAAAGATCGCAAGATTGAAACTCAAAGATCGCAAGATTGAAACTCAAAAATCGCAAGATTGAAACTCAAAAATCGCAAGATTGAAACTTAAAGATAGCAAGATTGAAACTCAAAGATCGCAAGATTGAAACTCAAAGATCGCAAGATTGAAACTCAAAGATCGCAAGATTGAAACTCAAAGATCACAAGATTGAAACTCAAAGATCGCAAGATTGAAACTCAAAGATCGCAAGATTGAAACTCGAAGATCGCAAGCTTGAAATTCAAAGATAGCAAGTTTGAAACTAAATGATCGCAAGATTGAAACTTAAAGATCGCATGATTGAAACTCAAAGATCGAAAGATTTAAACTCATAGATGGAAAGATTGAAATTCAAAGATCGCAAGATTGAAACTCAAAGATCGCAAGAATAAAACTCAAAGATGGCAAGATTTAAACTCAATTCGCAAGATTAAAACTCAAAGATGGCAAGATTGAAACTCAAAGATCGCAAGATTGAAACTCAAAGATCGCAAGAATTAAACTCAAAGATCGCAAGATTGAAACTTAAAGATCGCATGATTGAAACTCAAAGATCACAAGATTCAAACTCAAAGATCGCAAGATTGAAACTCAAAGATCGCAAGAATGAAACCCAAAGATCGCAAGAATAAAACTAAAAGATCGCAAGATTGAATCTCTAAGAATGCAGGATTGAAACTCAAAGATCGGAAGATTGAAACTCAAAGATCGCAAGATTGAAACCAAAAGATCACAAGATTAAAACTCAAATATCGCATGATTGAAACTTAAAGATCGCAAGATTGAAATTTAGAGATTGCAAGATTGAAACTCAAAGATCGCAAGATTAAAACTCTAAGATCGAAAGATTAAAACTCAAAGATCGCAAGATTGAAACTCAAAGATCGCAAGATTGAAACTCAAAGATCACAAGATTGAAACTCAAAGATCGCCAGATTGAAACTCAAAGATCGTAAGATTGAAACTCGAAGATCGCAAGATTGAAATTCAAAGATAGCAAGTTTGAAACTATAAGATCGCAAGATTGAAACTCAAAGATCGCATGATTGAAACTCAAAGCTCGCAAGATTTAAACTCATAGATGGCAAAATTGAAATTCAAAGATCGCAAGATTGAAACTCAAAGATCGCAAGAATAAAACTCAAAGATGGCAAGATTTAAACTCAATTCGCAAGATTAAAACTCAAAGATGGCAAGATTGAAACTCAAAGATCGCAAGATTGAAACTCAAAGATCGCAAGAATTAAACTCAAAGATCGCAAGATTGAAACTCAAAGATCGCATGATTGAAACTCAAAGATCGCAAGATTAAAACTTAAAGATCGCAAGATTTAAACTCAAAGATCGCAAGAATGAAACCCAAAGATCGCAAGAATGAAACTAAAAGATCGCAAGATTGAAACTCAAAGAATGCAGGATTGAAACTCAAAGATCGCAAGATTGAAACCAAAAGATCACAAGATTAAAACTCAAATATCGAAAGATTAAAACTCAAAGATCGCAAGATTGAAATTTAGAGATTGCAAGATTGAAACTCAAAGATCGCAAGATTGAACCACAAAGATCGCAAGTTTAAAACTCAAAGATCACAAAATTGAAACTCAAAGATGGCAAGATTGAAACTCAAAGATCGCAAGACTGAAACTCAAAGATCGCAAGATTTAAAATCAAAGATTGCAAGATTGAAACTCAAAGATCGCAAGATTTAAACTCAAAGATAGCAAGATTGAAACTCAAAGATAGCAAGATTGAAACTCAAAGATCGAACAATTGAAACTCAAAGATCGCAAGATTGAAACTCAAAGATCGCAAGAATGAAACTCAAAGATCGCAAGATTGAAACTCAAAGATCGCAAGATTGAAACTCAAAGATCGCAAGATTGAAACTCAAAGATCGCAAGATTGAAACTCAAAGATCGCAAGATTGAAACTCAAAAATCGCAAGATTGAAACTCAAAGATCGCAAGATTGAAACTTAAAGATAGCAAGATTGAAACTCAAAGATCGCAAGATTGAAACTCAAAGATTGCAAGATTGAAACTCAAAGATCACAAGATTGAAACTCAAAGATCACAAGATTGAAACTTTAAGATCGCAAGATTGAAACTCAAAGATCGCAAGATTGAAACTCGAAGATCGCAAGATTGAAATTCAAAGATAGCAAGTTTGAAACTTAAAGATCGCAAGATTGAAACTCAAAGATCGCATGATTGAAACTCAAAGATCGCAAGATTTAAACTCATAGATGGCAAGATTGAAATTCAAAGATTGCAAGATTGAAACTCAAAGATCGCAAGAATAAAACTCAAAGATGGCAAGATTTAAACTCAATTCGCAAGATTAAAACTCAAAGATGGCAAGATTGAAATTTAAAGATCCCAAGATTGAAACTCAAAGATCGCAAGAATTAAACTCAAAGATCGCAAGATTGAAACTCAAAGATCGCATGATTGAAACTCAAAGATCGCAAGATTCAAACTCAAAGATCGCAAGATTGAAATTCAAAGATCGCAAGAATGAAACTCAAAGATCGAACGATTGAAACTCAAAGATCGCAAGATTGAAACTCAAAGATCGCAAGATTGAAACTCAAAGATCGCAAGATTGAAACTCAAAGATCGCAAGATTGAAACTCAAAGATCGCAAAATTGAAACTCAAAAATCGCAAGATTGAAACTCAAAAATGGCAAGATTGAAACTCAAAGATCGCAAGATTCAAACTCAAAGATAGTAAGATTGAATCTCAAAGATTGCAAGATTGAAACTTAAAGATTGCAAGATTGAAACTCAAAGATCGCAAGATTAAAACTCAAAGATCGAACGATTCAAACTCAAGGATCGCAAGATTGAAACTCAAAGATCGCAAGATTGAAACTTAAAGATCGCAAGAATTAAACTCAAAGATCGCAAGATTGAAACTAAAAGATCGCATGATTGAAACTCAAAGATCGCAAGATTCAAACTCAAAGATCGCAAGATTGAAACTCAAAGATCGCAAGAATAAAACCCAAAGATCGCAAGAATGAAACTAAAAGATCGCAAGATTGAAACTCAAAGAATGCAGGATTGAAACTCAAAGATCGCAAGATTGAAACTCAAAGATCGCAAGATTGAAATTAAAAGATCACAAGATTAAAATTCAAATATCGCAAGATTAAAACTCAAAGATCGCAAGATTGAAATTTAGAGATTGCAAGATTGAAACTCAAAGATCGCAAGATTGAAACTCAAAGATCGCAAGATTAAAACTCAAAGATAGCAAGATTGAACCACAAAGATCGCAAGTTTAAAACTCAAAGATCGCAACATTGAAACTCAAAGATGGCAAGATTGAAACTCAAAGATCGCAAGACTGAAACTCAAAGATAGCAAGATTGAAACTCCAATATAGCAAGTTTGAAACTCAAAGATCGCATGATTGAAACTCAAAAATCGCAAGATTGAAACTCAAAAATCACAAGATTGAAATTCAAAGATCACAAGATTGAAACTCAAAGATCGAACTATTGAAACTCAAAGATCGCAAGATTAAAACTCAAAGATCGCAAGATTGAAACTCAAAGATCGCAAGATTGAAACTCAAAGATCGCAAGATTGAAACTCAAAGATCGCAAAATTGAAACTCAAAGATCGCAAGATTGAAACTCAAAAATGGCAAGATTGAAACTCAAAGATCGCAAGATTCAAACTCAAAGATAGTAAGATTGAATTTCAAAGATTGCAAGATTGAAACTTAAAGATTGCAAGATTGAAACTCAAAGATCGCAAGATTAAAACTCAAAGATCGAACGATTGAAACTCAAGGATCGCAAGATTGAAACTCAAAGATCACAAGATTGAATTTAAAAGATCGCAAGATTGAAACTCAAAGATCGAACGATTGAAACTCAAAGATCGCAAGATTGAAACTCAAAGATCGCAAGATTTAAACTCAAAGATCGCAAGATTGAAACTCAAAGATCGCAAGATTGTAGCTCAAAGATCGCAAAATTGAAACTCAAAGATCGCAAGATTGAAACTAAAAAATGGCAAGAATAAACTCAACGATTGCAAGAATCAAACTCAAAGATAGCAAGATTGAATCTCAAAGATTGCAAGATTGAAACTTATAGATTGCAAGATTGAAACTTAAAGATCACAAGATTAAAACTCAAAGATCGAACGATTAAAACTCAAGGATCGCAAGATTGAAACTCAAAGATCGAAAGATTGAAACTCAAAAGATCGCAAGTTTGAAACTCAAAGATCGCAAGATTGAAACTCAAAGATCGGTAGATTGAAACTCAAAGATCGCAAGATTGAAACTCAAAGATCGCAAGATTGAAACTCAAAGATCGCAATATTGAAACTTAAAGATAGCAAGATTGAAACTCAAAGATCGCAAGATTGAAACTCAAAGATCGCAAGATTGAAACTCAAAGATCGCAAGATTGAAACTCAAAGATCACAAGATTGAAACTCAAAGATCGCCAGATTGAAACTCTGAGATCGTAAGATTGAAACTCGAAGATCGCAAAATTGAAATTCAAAGATAGCAAGTTTGAAACAATAAGATCGCAAGATTGAAACTCAAAGATCGCATGATTGAAACTCAAAGATCACAAGATTTAAACTCATAGATGGCAAAATTGAAATTCAAATATCGCAAGATTGAAACTCAAAGATCGCAAGAATAAAACTCAAAGATGGCAAGATTTAAACTCAATTCGCAAGATTAAAACTCAAAGATGGCAAGATTATAACTCAAAGATCGCAAGATTGAAACTCAAAGATCGCAAGAATTAAACTCAAAGATCGCAAGATTGAAACTCAAAGATCGCATGATTGAAACTCAAAGATCGCAAGATTCAAACTCAAAGATCGTAAGATTGAAACTCAAAGATCGCAAGAATGAAACCCAAAGATCGCAAGAATGAAACTAAAAGATCGCAAGATTGAAACTCAAAGAATGCAGGATTGAAACTTAAAGATGGCAAGATTGAAACTCAAAGATCGCAAGATTGAAACTAAAAGATCACAAGATTAAAACTCAAATATCGAAAGATTAAAACTCAAAGATCGCAAGATTGAAATTTAGAGATTGCAAGATTGAAACTCAAAGATCGCAAGATTGAAACTCAAAGATCGCAAGATTAAAACTCAAAGATAGCAAGATTAAACCACAAAGATCGCAAGTTTAAAACTCAAAGATCGCAAAATTGAAACTCAAAGATGGCAAGATTGAAACTCAAAGATCGCAAGACTGAAACTCAAAGATCGCAAGATTTAAAATCAAAGATTGCAAGATTGAAACTCAAAGATCGCAAGATTTAAACTCAAAAATAGCAAGATTGATACTCAAAGATAGCAAGATTGAAACTCAAAGATCGAACGATTGAAACTCAAAAATCGCAGGATTGAAACTCAAAGATCGCAAGATTGAAACTCAAAGATCGCAAGATTGAAACTCAAAGATCGCAAGATTGAAACTCAAAGATCGCAAAATTGAAACTTAAAGATTGCAAGATTGAAACTCAAAATGGCAAGATTGAAACTCAAAGATTGCAAGATTCAAACTCAAAGATAGCAAGATTGAATCTCAAAGATTGCAAGATTGAAACTTATAGATTGCAAGATTGAAACTCAAAGATCGCAAGATTAAAACTCAAAGATCGAACAATTGAAACTCAAGGATCGCAAGATTGAAACTCAAAGATCGCAAGATTGAAACTCAAAGATCGCAAGATTGAAACTCAAAGATCGCAAGATTGAAACTCAAAGATCGCAAGATTGAAACTCAAAGATCGCAAGATTGAAACTCAAAAATCGCAAGATTGAAACTCAAAAATCGCAAGATTGAAACTTAAAGATAGCAAGATTGAAACTCAAAGATCGCAAGATTGAAACTCAAAGATCGCAAGATTGAAACTCAAAGATCGCAAGATTGAAACTCAAAGATCACAAGATTGAAACTCAAAGATCGCAAGATTGAAACTCAAAGATCGCAAGATTGAAACTCGAAGATCGCAAGCTTGAAATTCAAAGATAGCAAGTTTGAAACTAAATGATCGCAAGATTGAAACTTAAAGATCGCATGATTGAAACTCAAAGATCGAAATATTTAAACTCATAGATGGAAAGATTGAAATTCAAAGATCGCAAGATTGAAACTCAAAGATCACAAGAATAAAACTCAAAGATGGCAAGATTTAAACACAATTCGCAAGATTAAAACTCAAAGAAGGCAAGATTAAAACTCAAAGATCGCAAGATTGAAACTCAAAGATCGCAAGAATTAAACTCAAAGATCGCAAGATTGAAACTTAAAGATCGCATGATTGAAACTCAAAGATCACAAGATTCAAACTCAAAGATCGCAAGATTGAAACTCAAAGATCGCAAGAATGAAACCCAAAGATCGCAAGAATAAAACTAAAAGATCGCAAGATTGAATCTCTAAGAATGCAGGATTGAAACTCAAAGATCGGAAGATTGAAACTCAAAGATCGCAAGATTGAAACCAAAAGATCACAAGATTAAAACTCAAATATCGCATGATTGAAACTTAAAGATCGCAAGATTGAAATTTAGAGATTGCAAGATTGAAACTCAAAGATCGCAAGATTAAAACTCTAAGATCGAAAGATTGAAACTCAAAGATCGCAAGATTGAAACTCAAAGATCGCAAGATTAAAACTCAAAGATCACAAGATTGAAACTCAAAGATCGCCAGATTGAAACTCAAAGATCGTAAGATTGAAACTCGAAGATCGCAAGATTGAAATTCAAAGATAGCAAGTTTGAAACTATAAGATCGCAAGATTGAAACTCAAAGATCGCATGATTGAAACTCAAAGCTCGCAAGATTTAAACTCATAGATGGCAAAATTGAAATTCAAAGATCGCAAGATTGAAACTCAAAGATCGCAAGAATAAAACTCAAAGATGGCAAGATTTAAACTCAATTCGCAAGATTAAAACTCAAAGATGGCAAGATTGAAACTCAAAGATCGCAAGATTGAAACTCAAAGATCGCAAGAATTAAACTCAAAGATCGCAAGATTGAAACTCAAAGATCGCATGATTGAAACTCAAAGATCGCAAGATTAAAACTTAAAGATCGCAAGATTTAAACTCAAAGATCGCAAGAATGAAACCCAAAGATCGCAAGAATGAAACTAAAAGATCGCAAGATTGAAACACAAAGAATGCAGGATTGAAACTCAAAGATCGCAAGATTGAAACCAAAAGATCACAAGATTAAAACTCAAATATCGAAAGATTAAAACTCAAAGATCGCAAGATTAAAATTTAGAGATTGCAAGATTTAAACTCAAAGATAGCAATATTGAACCACAAAGATCGCAAGCTTAAAACTCAAAGATCGCAAAATTGAAACTCAAAGATGGCAAGATTGAAACTCAAAGATCGCAAGACTGAAACTCAAAGATCGCAAGATTTAAAATCAAAGATTGCAAGATTGAAACTCAAAGATCGCAAGATTTAAACTCAAAAATAGCAAGATTGAAACTCAAAGATAGCAAGATTAAAACTCAAAAATCACAAGATTGATATTCAAAGATCGCAAGATTGAAACTCAAAGATCGAACGATTGAAACTCAAAGATCGCAAGATTGAAACTCAAAGAATGCAGGATTGAAACTCAAAGATCGCAAGATTGAAACCAAAAGATCACAAGATTAAAACTCAAAGATCGCAAGATTGAAACTCAAAGATCGCAAGATTGAAACTCAAAGATCACAATATTGAAACTTAAAGATAGCAAGATTGAAACTCAAAGATCGCAAGATTGAAACTCAAAGATCGCAAGATTGAAACTCAAAGATCGCAAGATTAAAACTCAAAGATCACAAGATTGAAACTCAAAGATCGCCAGATTGAAACTCAAACATCGTAAGATTGAAACTCGAAGATCGCAAGATTGAAATTCAAAGATAGCAAGTTTGAAACTATAAGATCGCAAGATTGAAACTCAAAGATCGCATGATTGAAACTCAAAGATCGCAAGATTTAAACTCATAGATGGCAAAATTGAAATTCAAAGATCGCAAGATTGAAACTCAAAGATCGCAAGAATAAAACTCAAAGATGGCAAGATTTAAACTCAATTCGCAAGATTAAAACTCAAAGATGGCAAGATTGAAACTCAAAGATCGCAAGATTGAAACTCAAAGATCGCAAGAATTAAACTCAAAGATCGCAAGATTGAAACTCAAAGATCGCATGATTGAAACTCAAAGATCGCAAGATTAAAACTTAAAGATCGCAAGATTTAAACTCAAAGATCGCAAGAATGAAACCCAAAGATCGCAATAATTAAACTAAAAGATCGCAAGATTGAAACTCAAAGAATGCAGAATTGAAACTCAAAGATCGCAAGATTGAAACCAAAACATCACAAGATTAAAACTCAAATATCTAAAGATTAAAACTCAAAGATCGCAAGATTGAAATTTAGAGATTGCAAGATTGAAACTCAAAGATCGCAAGATTGAAACTCAAAGATCGCAAGATTAAAACTCAAAGATAGCAAGATTGAACCACAAAGATCGCAAGTTTAAAACTCAAAGATCGCAAAATTGAAACTCAAAGATGGCAAGATTGAAACTCAAAGATCGCAAGACTGAAACTCAAAGATCGCAAGATTTAAAATCAAAGATTGCAAGATTGAAACTCAAAGATCGCAAGATTTAAACTCAAAAATAGCAAGATTGAAACTCAAAGATAGCAAGATTGAAACTCAAAAATCACAAGATTGAAATTCAAAGATCGCAAGATTGAAACTCAAAGATCGAAAAATTGAAACTCAAAGATCGCAAGATTGAAACTCAAAGATCGCAAGATTGAAACTCAAAGATCGCAAGATTGAAACTCAAAGATCGCAAGATTGAAACTCAAAGATCGCAAAATTGAAACTCAAAGATCGCAAGATTGAAACTCAAAAATGGCAAGATTGAAACTCAAAGATTGCAAGATTCAAACTCAAAGATAGTAAGATTGAATCTCAAAGATTGCAAGATTGAAACTTAAAGATTGCAAGATTGAAACTCAAAGATCGCAAGATTAAAACTCAAAGATCAAACGATTGAAACTCAAGGATCGCAAGATTGAAACTCAAAGATCGCAAGATTGAAACTCAAAGATCGCAAGATTGAAACTCAAAGATCGCATGATTGAAACTCAAAAATCGCAAGATTGAAATTCAAAGATCACAAGATTGAATTTCAAAGATCGCAAGATTGAAACTCAAAGATTGAACTTTTGTAACTCAAAGATCGCAAGATTGAAACTCAAAGATCGTAAAATTGAAACTCAAAGATCGCAAGATTGAAACTCAAAGATCGCAAGATTGAAACTCAAAGATCGCAAAATTGAAACTCAAAGATCGCAAGATTGAAACTCAAAAATGGCAAGATTGAAACTCAAAGATTGCAAGACTCAAACTCAAAGATAGCAAGATTGAATCTCAAAGATTGAACGATTGAAACTCAAAGATCGCAAAATTGAAACTCAAAGATCGTAAGATTGAAACTCAAAGATCGCAAGATTAAAACTCAAAAATGGCAAGATTGAAACTCAAAGATTGCAAGATTCAAACTCAAAGATAGCAAGATTGAATCTCAAAGATTGCAAGATTGAAACTTATAGATTGCAAGATTGAAAATTAAAGATCGCAAGATTAAAACTCAAAGATCGAACGATTAAAACTCAAGGATCGCAAGATTGAAACTCAAAGATCGCAAGATTGAAACTCAAAGATCTCAATATTAAAACTCAAAGATCGCAAGATTGAAACTCAAAGATCGCAAGATTGAAACTCAAAGATCGCAAGATTGAAACACAAAGATCGCAAGATTGAAACTCAAAGATCACAAGATTGAAACTCAAAAATCGCAAGATTGAAACTCAAAGATCGCAAGATTGAAACTTAAAGATAGCAAGATTGAAACTCAAAGATCGCAAGATTGAAACTCGAAGATCGCAAGATTGAAATTCAAAGATAGCAAGTTTGAAACTAAAAGATCGCAAGATTGAAACTCAAAGATCGCATGATTGAAACTCAAAGATCGCAAGATTTAAACTCATAGATGGCAAAATTGAAATTCAAAGATCGCAAGAGTAAAACTCAAAGATGGCAAGATTTAAACTCAATTCGCAAGATTAAAACTCAAAGATGGCAAGATTGAAACTCAAAGATCGCAAGATTGAAACTCAAAGATCGCAAGATTAAAACTCAAAGATAGCAAGATTGAACCACAAAGATCGCAAGTTTAAAACTCAAAGATGGCAAGATTGAAACTCAAAGATCGCAAGACTGAAACTCAAAGATCGCAAGATTTAAAATCAAAGATTGCAAGATTGAAACTCAAAGATCGCAAGATTTAAACTCAAAGATAGCAAGATTGAAACTCAAAGATAGCAAGATTGAAACTCAAAGATCGAACAATTGAAACTTAAAGATCGCAAGATTGAAACTCAAAGATCGCAAGAATGAAACTCAAAGATCGCAAGATTGAAACTCAAAGATCGCAAGATTGAAACTCAAAGATCGCAAGATTGAAACTCAAAGATCGCAAGATTGAAACTCAAAGATCGCAAGATTGAAACTCAAAAATCGCAAGATTGAAACTCAAAGATCGCAAGATTGAAACTTAAAGATAGCAAGATTGAAACTCAAAGATCGCAAGATTGAAACTCAAAGATCGCAAGATTGAAACTCAAAGATCGCAAGATTGAAACTCAAAGATCACAAGATTGAAACTTTAAGATCGCAAGATTGAAACTCAAAGATCGCAAGATTGAAACTCAAAGATCGCAAGATTGAAACTCAAAGATCGCAAAATTGAAACTCAAAAATCGCAAGATTGAAACTCAAAAATGGCAAGATTGAAACTCAAAGATCGCAAGATTCAAACTCAAAGATAGTAAGATTGAATCTCAAAGATTGCAAGATTGAAACTTAAAGATTGCAACATTGAAACTCAAAGATCGCAAGATTAAAACTCAAAGATCGAACGATTCAAACTCAAGGATCGCAAGATTGAAACTCAAAGATCGCAAGATTGAAACTTAAAGATCGCAAGAATTAAACTCAAAGATCGCAAGATTGAAACTAAAAGATCGCATGATTGAAACTCAAAGATCGCAAGATTCAATTTAAAGATCGCAAGATTGAAACTCAAAGATCGCAAGAATGAAACCCAAAGATCGCAAGAATGAAACTAAAAGATCGCAAGATTGAAACTCAAAGAATGCAAGATTGAAACTCAAAGATCGCAAGATTGAAACTCAAAGATCGCAAGATTGAAACCAAAAGATCACAAGATTAAAATTCAAATATCGCAAGATTAAAACTCAAAGATCGCAAGATTGAAATTTAGAGATTGCAAGATTGAAACTCAAAGATCGCAAGATTGAAACTCAAAGATCGCATGATTAAAACTCAAAGATAGCAAGATTGAACCACAAAGATCGCAAGTTTAAAACTCAAAGATCGCAAAATTGAAACTCAAAGATGGCAAGATTGAAACTCAAAGATCGCAAGATTTAAACTCATAGATGGCAAAATTGAAATTCAAAGATCGCAAGATTGAAACTCAAAGATCGCAAGAATAAAACTCAAAGATGGCAAGATTTAAACTCAATTCGCAAGATTAAAACTCAAAGATGGCAAGATTGAAACTCAAAGATCGCAAGATTGAAACTCAAAGATCGCAAGAATTAAACTCAAAGATCGCAAGATTGAAACTCAAAGATCGCATGATTGAAACTCAAAGATCGCAAGATTAAAACTTAAAGATCGCAAGATTTAAACTCAAAGATCGCAAGAATGAAACCCAAAGAACGCAATAATTAAACTAAAAGAACGCAAGATTGAAACTCAAAGAATGCAGAATTGAAACTCAAAGATCGCAAGATTGAAACCAAAACATCACAAGATTAAAACTCAAATATCGAAAGATTAAAACTCAAAGATCGCAAGATTGAAATTTAGAGATTGCAAGATTGAAACTCAAAGATCGCAAGATTGAAACTCAAAGATCGCAAAATTGAAACTCAAAGATGGCAAGATTGAAACTCAAAGATCGCAAGACTGAAACCAAAAGATCACAAGATTAAAATTCAAATATCGCAAGATTAAAACTCAAAGATCGCAAGATTGAAATTTAGAGATTGCAAGATTAAAACTCAAAGATAGCAAGATTGAACCACAAAGATCGCAAGTTTAAAACTCAAAGATCGCAAAATTGAAACTCAAAGATGGCAAGATTGAAACTCAAAGATCGCAAGACTGAAACTCAAAGATCGCAAGATTTAAAATCAAAGATTGCAAGATTGAAACTCAAAGATCGCAAGATTTAAACTCAAAAATCGCAAGATTGAAACTCAAAGATAGCAAGATTGAAACTCAAAAATCACAAGATTGAAATTCAAAGATCGCAAGATTGAAACTCAAAGATCGAAAAATTGAAACTCAAAGATCGCAAGATTGAAACTCAAAGATCGCAAGATTGAAACTCAAAGATCGCAAGATTGAAACTCAAAGATCGCAAGATTGAAACTCAAAGATCGCAAAATGGAAACTCAAAGATCGCAAGATTGAAACTCAAAAATGGCAAGATTGAAACTCAAAGATTGCAAGATTCAAACTCAAAGATAGTAAGATTGAATCTCAAAGATTGCAAGATTAAAACTTAAAGATTGCAGGATTGAAACTCAAAGATCGCAAGATTAAAACTCAAAGATCAAACGATTGAAACTCAAGGATCGCAAGATTGAAACTCAAAGATCGCAAGATTGAAACTCAAAGATCGCAAGATTGAAAATCAAAGATCGCATGATTGAAACTCAAAAATCGCAAGATTGAAATTCAAAGATCACAAGATTGAATTTCAAAGATCGCAAGATTGAAACTCAAAGATTGAACTTTTGTAACTCAAAGATCGCAAGATTGAAACTCAAAGATCGTAAAATTGAAACTCAAAGATAGTAAGATTGAATCTCAAAGATTGCAAGATTAAAACTTAAAGATTGCAAGATTGAAACTCAAAGATCGCAAGATTAAAACTCAAAGATCAAACGATTGAAACTCAAGGATCGCAAGATTGAAACTCAAAGATCGCAAGATTGAAACTCAAAGATCGCAAGATTGAAACTCAAAGATCGCAAGATTGAAACACAAAGATCGCAAGATTGAAACTCAAAGATCACAAGATTGAAACTCAAAAATCGCAAGATTGAAACTCAAAGATCGCAAGATTGAAACTTAAAGATAGCAAGATTGAAACTCAAAGATCGCAAGATTGAAACTCGAAGATCGCAAGATTGTAATTCAAAGATAGCAAGTTTGAAACTAAAAGATCGCAAGATTGAAACTCAAAGATCGCATGATTGAAACTCAAAGATCGCAAGATTTATACTCATAGATGGCAAAATTGAAATTCAAAGATCGCAAGAGTAAAACTCAAAGATGGCAAGATTTAAACTCAATTCGCAAGATTAAAATTCAAAGATGGCAAGATTGAAACTCAAAGATCGCAAGATTGAAACTCAAAGATCGCAAGATTAAAACTCAAAGATAGCAAGATTGAACCACAAAGATCGCAAGTTTAAAACTCAAAGATGGCAAGATTGAAACTCAAAGATCGCAAGACTGAAACTCAAAGATCGCAAGATTTAAAATCAAAGATTGCAAGATTTAAACTCAAAGATCGCAAGATTTAAACTCAAAGATAGCAAGATTGAAACTCAAAGATAGCAAGATTGAATCTCAAAGATCGAACAATTGAAACTTAAAGATCTCAAGATTGAAACTCAAAGATCGCAAGAATGAAACTCAAAGATCGCAAGATTGAAACTCAAAGATCGCAAGATTGAAACTCAAAGATCGCAAGATTGAAACTCAAAGATCGCAAGATTGAAACTCAAAGATCGCAAGATTAAAACTCAAAAATCGCAAGATTGAAACTCAAAGATCGCAAGATTGAAACTTAAAGATAGCAAGATTGAAACTCAAAGATCGCAAGATTGAAACTCAAAGATCGCAAGATTGAAACTCAAAGATCGCAAGATTGAAACTCAAAGATCACAAGATTAAAACTTTAAGATCGCAAGATTGAAACTCAAAGATCGCAAGATTGAAACTCAAAGATCGCAAGATTGAAACTCAAAGATCGCAAAATTGAAACTCAAAAATCGCAAGATTGAAACTCAAAAATGGCAAGATTGAAACTCAAAGATCGCAAGATTCAAACTCAAAGATAGTAAGATTGAATCTCAAAGATTGCAAGATTGAAACTTAGAGATTGCAACATTGAAACTCAAAGATCGCAAGATTAAAACTCAAAGATCGAACGATTCAAACTCAAGGATCGCAAGATTGAAACTCAAAGATCGCAAGATTGAAACTTAAAGATCGCAAGAATTAAACTCAAAGATCGCAAGATTGAAACTAAAAGATCGCATGATTGAAACTCAAAGATCGCAAGATACAATTTAAAGATCGCAAGATTGAAACTCAAAGATCGCAAGAATGAAACCCAAAGATCGCAAGAATGAAACTAAAAGATCGCAAGATTGAAACTCAAAGAATGCAAGATTGAAACTCAAAGATCGCAAAATTGAAACTCAAAGATCGCAAGATTGAAACCAAAAGATCACAAGATTAAAATTCAAATATCGCAAGATTAAAACTCAAAGATCGCAAGATTGAAATTTAGAGATTGCAAGATTGAAACTCAAAGATCGCAAGATTGAAACTCAAAGATCGCATGATTAAAACTCAAAGATAGCAAGATTTAACCACAAAGATCGCAAGTTTAAAACTCAAAGATCGCAAAATTGAAACTCAAAGATGGCAAGATTGAAACTCAAAGATCGCAAGACTGAAACTCAAAGATAGCAAGATTGAAACTCCAATATAGCAAGTTTGAAACTCAAAGATCGCATGATTGAAAATCAAAAATCGCAAGATTGAAACTCAAAAATCACAAGATTGAAATTCAAAGATCGCAAGATTGAAACTCAAAGATCGAACGATTGAAACTCAAAGATCGCAAGATTGAAACTCAAAGATCGCAAGATTGAAACTCAAAGATCGCAAGATTGAAACTTAAAGATCGCAAGATTGAAACTCAAAGATCGCAAAATTGAAACTCAAAGATCGCAAGATTGAAACTCAAAAATGGCAAGATTGAAACTCAAAGATCGCAAGATTCAAACTCAAAGATAGTAAGATTGAATCTCAAAGATTGCAAGATTGAAACTTAAAGATTGCAAGATTAAAACTCAAAGATCGCAAGATTAAAACTCAAAGATCGAACGATTGAAACTCAAGGATCGCAGGATTGAAACTCAAAGATCACAAGATTGAAATTCAAAGATCTCAAAATTGAAACTCAAAGATCGAACGATTGATAATCAAAGATCGCAAGATTGAAACTCAAAGATCGCAAGATTGAAACTCAAAGATCGCAAGATTGAAACTCAAAGATCGCAAGATTGAAACTTAAAGATAGCAAGATTGAAACTCAAAGATCGCAAGATTGAAACTCAAAGATCGCAAGATTGAAACTCAAAGATCGCAAGATTGAAACTCAAAGATCGAACGATTGAAACTCAAAGATCGCAAGATTGAAACTCAAAGATCGCAAGATTGAAACTCAAAGATCGCAAGATTGAAACTCAAAGATCGCAAGATTGTAACTCAAAGATCGCAAAATTGAAACTCAAAGATCGCAAGATTGAAACTCAAAAATGGCAAGATTGAAACTCAACGATTGCAAGATTCAAACTCAAAGATAGCAAGATTGAATCTCAAAGATTGCAAGATTGAAACTTATAGATTGCAAGATTGAAACTTAAAGATCGCAAGATTAAAACGCAAAGATCGCAAGATTGAAACTCAAAAATCGCAAGATTGAAACTCAAAGATCGCAAGATTGAAACTTAAAGATAGCAAGATTGAAACTCAAAGATCGCAAGATTGAAACTCAAAGATCGCAAGATTGAAACTCGAAGATCGCAAGATTGAAACTCAAAGATCGCAAGATTGAAAGTCGAAGATTGCAAGATTGAAATTCAAAGATAACAAGTTTGAAACTAAAAGATCGCAAGATTGAAACTCAAAGATCGCATGATTGAAACTCAAAGATCGCAAGATTTAAACTCAAAGAATGCAGGATTGAAACTCAAAGATCGCAAGAATGAAACCCAAAGATCGCAAGAATGAAACTAAAAGATCGCAAGATTAAAACTCATAGAATGCAGGATTAAAACTCAAAGATCGCAAGATTGAAACTCAAAGATCGCAAGATTAAAACCAAAAGATCACAAGATTAAAATTCAAATATCGCAAGATTAAAACTCAAAGATCGCAAGATTGAAATTTAAAGATGGCAAGATTTAAACTCAATTCGCAAGATTAAAACTCAAAGATGGCAAGATTGAAACTCAAAGATCGCAAGATTGAAACTCAAAGATCGCAAGATTAAAACTCAAAGATAGCAAGATTGAACCACAAAGATCGCAAGTTTAAAACTCAAAGATGGCAAGATTGAAACTCAAAGATCGCAAGACTGAAACTCAAAGATCGCAAGATTTAAAATCAAAGATTGCAAGATTTAAACTCAAAGATCGCAAGATTTAAACTCAAAGATAGCAAGATTGAAACTCAAAGATAGCAAGATTGAAACTCAAAGATCGAACGATTGAAACTTAAAGATCTCAAGATTGAAACTCAAAGATCGCAAGAATGAAACTCAAAGATCGCAAGATTGAAACTCAAAGATCGCAAGATTGAAACTCAAAGATCGCAAGATTGAAACTCAAAGATCGCAAGATTGAAACTCAAAGATCGCAAGATTAAAACTCAAAAATCGCAAGATTGAAACTCAAAGATCGCAAGATTGAAACTTAAAGATAGCAAGATTGAAACTCAAAGATCACAAGATTGAAACTCAAAGATCGCAAGATTGAAACTCAAAGATCGCAAGATTGAAACTCAAAGATCACAAGATTGAAACTTTAAGATCGCAAGATTGAAACTCAAAGATCGCAAGATTGAAACTCAAAGATCGCAAGATTGAAACTCAAAGATCACAAAATTGAAACTCAAAAATCGCAAGATTGAAACTCAAAAATGGCAAGATTGAAACTCAAAGATCGCAAGATTCAAACTCAAAGATAGTAAGATTGAATCTCAAAGATTGCAAGATTGAAACTTAAAGATTGCAACATTGAAACTCAAAGATCGCAAGATTAAAACTCAAAGATCGAACGATTCAAACTCAAGGATCGCAAGATTGAAACTCAAAGATCGCAAGATTGAAACTTAAAGATCGCAAGAATTAAACTCAAAGATCGCAAGATTGAAACTAAAAGATCGCATGATTGAAACTCAAAGATCGCAAGATTCAATTTAAAGATCGCAAGATTGAAACTCAAAGATCGCAAGAATGAAACCCAAAGATCGCAAGAATGAAACTAAAAGATCGCAAGATTGAAACTCAAAGAATGCAAGATTGAAACTCAAAGATCGCAAGATTGAAACTCAAAGATCGCAAGATTGAAACCAAAAGATCACAAGATTAAAATTCAAATATCGCAAGATTAAAACTCAAAGATCGCAAGATTGAAATTTAGAGATTGCAAGATTGAAACTCAAAGATCGCAAGATTGAAACTCAAAGATCGCATGATTAAAACTCAAAGATAGCAAGATTGAACCACAAAGATCGCAAGTTTAAAACTCAAAGATCGCAAAATTGAAACTCAAAGATGGCAAGATTGAAACTCAAAGATCGCAAGATTTTAACTCATAGATGGCAAGATTGGATTCAAAGATCGCAAGATTGAAACTCAAAGATCGCAAGAATAAAACTCAAAGATGGCAAGATTTAAACTCAATTCGCAAGATTAAAACTCAAAGATGGCAAGATTGAAACTCAAAGATCGCAAGATTGAAACTCAAAGATCGCAAGAATTAAACTCAAAGATCGCAAGATTGAAACTCAAAGATCGCATGATTGAAACTCAAAGATCGCAAGATTAAAACTTAAAGATCGCAAGATTTAAACTCAAAGATCGCAAGAATGAAACCCAAAGATCGCAATAATTAAACTAAAAGATCGCAAGATTGAAACTCAAAGAATGCAGAATTGAAACTCAAAGATCGCAAGATTGAAACCAAAACATCACAAGATTAAAACTCAAATATCGAAAGATTAAAACTCAAAGATCGCAAGATTGAAATTTAGAGATTGCAAGATTGAAACTCAAAGATCGCAAGATTGAAACTCAAAGATCGCAAGATTAAAACTCAAAGATAGCAAGATTGAACCACAAAGATCGCAAGTTTAAAACTCAAAGATCGCAAAATTGAAACTCAAAGATGGCAAGATTGAAACTCAAAGATCGCAAGACTGAAACTCAAAGATCGCAAGATTTAAAATCAAAGATTGCAAGATTGAAACTCAAAGATCGCAAGATTTAAACTCAAAAATAGCAAGATTGAAACTCAAAGATAGCAAGATTGAAACTCAAAAATCACAAGATTGAAATTCAAAGATCGCAAGATTGAAACTCAAAGATCGAAAAATTGAAACTCAAAGATCGCAAGATTGAAACTCAAAGATCGCAAGATTGAAACTCAAAGATCGCAAGATTGAAACTCAAAGATCGCAAGATTGAAACTCAAAGATCGCAAAATGGAAACTCAAAGATCGCAAGATTGAAACTCAAAAATGGCAAGATTGAAACTCAAAGATTGCAAGATTCAAACTCAAAGATAGTAAGATTGAATCTCAAAGATTGCAAGATTAAAACTTAAAGATTGCAAGATTGAAACTCAAAGATCGCAAGATTAAAACTCAAAGATCAAACGATTGAAACTCAAGGATCGCAAGATTGAAACTCAAAGATCGCAAGATTGAAACTCAAAGATCGCAAGATTGAAAATCAAAGATCGCATGATTGAAACTCAAAAATCGCAAGATTGAAATTCAAAGATCACAAGATTGAATTTCAAAGATCGCAAGATTGAAACTCAAAGATTGAACTTTTGTAACTCAAAGATCGCAAGATTGAAACTCAAAGATCGTAAAATTGAAACTCAAAGATAGTAAGATTGAATCTCAAAGATTGCAAGATTAAAACTTAAAGATTGCAAGATTGAAACTCAAAGATCGCAAGATTAAAACTCAAAGATCAAACGATTGAAACTCAAGGATCGCAAGATTGAAACTCAAAGATCGCAAGATTGAAACTCAAAGATCGCAAGATTGAAACTCAAAGATCGCAAGATTGAAACACAAAGATCGCAAGATTGAAACTCAAAGATCACAAGATTGAAACTCAAAAATCGCAAGATGGAAACTCAAAGATCGCAAGATTGAAACTTAAAGATAGCAAGATTGAAACTCAAAGATCGCAAGATTGAAACTCGAAGATCGCAAGATTGTAATTCAAAGATAGCAAGTTTGAAACTAAAAGATCGCAAGATTGAAACTCAAAGATCGCATGATTGAAACTCAAAGATCGCAAGATTTATACTCATAGATGGCAAAATTGAAACTCAAAGATCGCAAGATTGAAACTCAAAGATCGCAAGATTGAAACTCAATTCGCAAGATTAAAACTCAAAGATGGCAAGATTGAAACTCAAAGATCGCAAGATTGAAACTCAAAGATCGCAAGATTAAAACTCAAAGATAGCAAGATTGAACCACAAAGATCGCAAGTTTAAAACTCAAAGATGGCAAGATTGAAACTCAAAGATCGCAAGACTGAAACTCAAAGATCGCAAGATTGAAAATCAAAGATTGCAAGATTTAAACTCAAAGATCGCAAGATTTAAACTCAAAGATAGCAAGATTGAAACTCAAAGATCGCAAGATTGAAACTCAAAGATCGAAAGATTGAAACTTAAAGATCTCAAGATTGAAACTCAAAGATCGCAAGAATGAAACTCAAAGATCGCAAGATTGAAACTCAAAGATCGCAAGATTGAAACTCAAAGATCGCAAGATTGAAACTCAAAGATCGCAAGATTGAAACTAAAAGATCGCAAGATTGAAACTCAAAAATCGCAAGA
This sequence comes from Stictocephala bisonia, assembly GCA_035578905.1. Taxonomy (NCBI): domain Eukaryota; kingdom Metazoa; phylum Arthropoda; class Insecta; order Hemiptera; family Membracidae; genus Stictocephala; species Stictocephala bisonia. Next base: position 51,212 of record JAQJVL010001898.1, read on the forward strand.
TTGAAACTCAAAGATCGCAAGATTGAAACTTAAAGATAGCAAGATTGAAACTCAAAGATCGCAAGATTGAAACTCAAAGATCGCAAGATTGAAACTCAAAGATCGCAAGATTGAAACTCAAAGATCACAAGATTAAAACTTTAAGATCGCAAGATTGAAACTCAAAGATCGCAAGATTGAAACTCAAAGATCGCAAGATTGAAACTCAAAGATCGCAAAATTGAAACTCAAAAATCGCAAGATTGAAACTCAAAAATGGCAAGATTGAAACTCAAAGATCGCAAGATTCAAACTCAAAGATAGTAAGATTGAATCTCAAAGATTGCAAGATTGAAACTTAAAGATTGCAAGATTGAAACTCAAAGATCGCAAGATTAAAACTCAAAGATCGAACGATTCAAACTCAAGGATCGCAAGATTGAAACTCGAAGATTGCAAGATTGAAATTCAAAGATAACAAGTTTGAAACTAAAAGATCGCAAGATTAAAACTCAAAGATCGCATGATTGAAACTCAAAGATCGCAAGATTTAAACTCAAAGAATGCAGGATTGAAACTCAAAGATCGCAAGAATGAAACCCAAAGATCGCAAGAATGAAACTAAAAGATCGCAAGATTGAAACTCAAAGAATGCAGGATTGAAACTCAAAGATCGCAAGATTGAAACTCAAAGATCGCAAGATTGAAACCAAAAGATCACAAGATTAAAACTCAAATATCGCAAGATTAAAACTCAAAGATCGCAAGATTGAAATTTAGAGATTGCAAGATTAAAACTCAAAGATCGCAAGATTGAAACTCGAAGATCGCAAGATTGAAACTCAAAGATCGCAAGATTGAAAGTCGAATATTGCAAGATTGAAATTCAAAGATAACAAGTTTGAAACTAAATGATCGCAAGATTGAAACTCAAAGATCGCATGATTGAAACTCAAATATCGCAAGATTAAAACTCAAAGATCGCAAGATTAAAATTTAGAGATTGCAAGATTAAAACTCAAAGATCGCAAAATTGAAACTCAAAGATGGCAAGATTGAAACTCAAAGATCGCAAGATTGAAACTCAAAGATCGCAAAATTGAAACTCAAAGATCGCAAGATTGAAACTCAAAAATGGCAAGATTGAAACTCAAAGATTGCAAGATTCAAACTCAAAGATAGCAAGATTGAATCTCAAAGATTGCAAGATTGAAACTTATAGATTGCAAGATTGAAACTTAAAGATCGCAAGATTAAAACTCAAAGATCATACGATTAAAACTCAAGGATCGCAAGATTGAAACTCAAAGATCGCAAGATTGAAACTCAAAGATCGCAATATTGTAACTTAAAGATCGCAAGATTGAAACTCAAAGATCGCAAGATTGAAACTCAAAGATCGCAAGATTGAAACTCAAAGATCGCAAGATTGAAACTCAAAGATCGCAAGATTGAAACTCAAAAATCGCAAGATTGAAACTCAAAGATCGCAAGATTGAAACTTAAAGATAGCAAGATTGAAACTCAAAGATCGCAATTTTGAAACTCGAAGATCGCAAGATTGTAATTCAAAGATAGCAAGTTTGAAACTAAAAGATCGCAAGATTGAAACTCAAAGATCGCATGATTGAAAATCAAAAATCGCAAGATTGAAACTCAAAAATCACAAGATTGAAATTCAAAGATCGCAAGATTGAAACTCAAAGATCGAACGATTGAAACTCAAAGATCGCAAGATTGAAACTCAAAGATCGCAAGATTGAAACTCAAAGATCGCAAGATTGAAACTTAAAGATCGCAAGATTGAAACTCAAAGATCGCAAAATTGAAACTCAAAGATCGCAAGATTGAAACTCAAAAATGGCAAGATTGAAACTCAAAGATCGCAAGATTCAAACTCAAAGATAGTAAGATTGAATCTCAAAGATTGCAAGATTGAAACTTAAAGATTGCAAGATTAAAACTCAAAGATCGCAAGATTAAAACTCAAAGATCGAACGATTGAAACTCAAGGATCGCAGGATTGAAACTCAAAGATCACAAGATTGAAATTCAAAGATCTCAAAATTGAAACTCAAAGATCGAACGATTGATAATCAAAGATCGCAAGATTGAAACTCAAAGATCGCAAGATTGAAACTCAAAGATCGCAAGATTGAAACTCAAAGATCGCAAGATTGAAACTTAAAGATAGCAAGATTGAAACTCAAAGATCGCAAGATTGAAACTCAAAGATCGCAAGATTGAAACTCAAAGATCGCAAGATTGAAACTCAAAGATCGAACGATTGAAACTAAAAGATCGCAAGATTGAAACTCAAAGATCGCAAGATTGAAACTCAAAGATCGCAAGATTGAAACTCAAAGATCGCAAGATTGTAACTCAAAGATCGCAAAATTGAAACTCAAAGATCGCAAGATTGAAACTCAAAAATGGCAAGATTGAAACTCAACGATTGCAAGATTCAAACTCAAAGATAGCAAGATTGAATCTCAAAGATTGCAAGATTGAAACTTATAGATTGCAAGATTGAAACTTAAAGATCGCAAGATTAAAACGCAAAGATCGCAAGATTGAAACTCAAAAATCGCAAGATTGAAACTCAAAGATCGCAAGATTGAAACTTAAAGATAGCAAGATTGAAACTCAAAGATCGCAAGATTGAAACTCAAAGATCGCAAGATTGAAACTTAAAGATCGCAAGATTGAAACTTAAAGATCACAAGATTGAAACTCAAAGATCGCAAGATTGAAACTCAAAGATCGCAAGATTGAAACTCGAAGATCGCAAGATTGAAACTCAAAGATCGCAAGATTGAAAGTCGAAGATTGCAAGATTGAAATTCAAAGATAACAAGTTTGAAACTAAAAGATCGCAAGATTGAAACTCAAAGATCGCATGATTGAAACTCAAAGATCGCAAGATTTAAACTCAAAGAATGCAGGATTGAAACTCAAAGATCGCAAGAATGAAACCCAAAGATCGCAAGAATGAAACTAAAAGATCGCAAGATTGAAACTCAAAGAATGCAGGATTGAAACTCAAAGATCGCAAGATTGAAACTCAAAGATCGCAAGATTGAAACCAAAAGATCACAAGATTAAAACTCAAATATCGCAAGATTAAAACTCAAAGATCGCAAGATTGAAATTTAGAGATTGCAAGATTAAAACTCAAAGATCGCAAGATTGAAACTCGAAGATCGCAAGATTGAAACTCAAAGATCGCAAGATTGAAAGTCGAAGATTGCAAGATTGAAATTCAAAGATAACAAGTTTGAAACTAAAAGATCGCAAGATTGAAACTCAAAGATCGCATGATTGAAACTCAAATATCGCAAGATTAAAACTCAAAGATCGCAAGATTGAAATTTAGAGATTGCAAGATTAAAACTCAAAGATCGCAAAATTGAAACTCAAAGATGGCAAGATTGAAACTCAAAGATCGCAAGATTGAAACTCAAAGATCGCAAAATTGAAACTCAAAGATCGCAAGATTGAAACTCAAAAATGGCAAGATTGAAACTCAAAGATTGCAAGATTCAAACTCAAAGATAGCAAGATTGAATCTCAAAGATTGCAAGATTGAAACTTATAGATTGCAAGATTGAAACTTAAAGATCGCAAGATTAAAACTCAAAGATCATACGATTAAAACTCAAGGATCGCAAGATTGAAACTCAAAGATCGCAAGATTGAAACTCAAAGATCGCAATATTGTAACTTAAAGATCGCAAGATTGAAACTCAAAGATCGCAAGATTGAAACTCAAAGATCGCAAGATTGAAACTCAAAGATCGCAAGATTGAAACTCAAAGATCGCAAGATTGAAACTCAAAAATCGCAAGATTGAAACTCAAAGATCGCAAGATTGAAACTTAAAGATAGCAAGATTGAAACTCAAAGATCGCAATTTTGAAACTCGAAGATCGCAAGATTGTAATTCAAAGATAGCAAGTTTGAAACTAAAAGATCGCAAGATTGAAACTCAAAGATCGCATGATTGAAACTCAAAGATCGCAAGATTTATACTCATAGATGGCAAAATTGAAATTCAAAGATCGCAAGAGTAAAACTCAAAGATGGCAAGATTTAAACTCAATTCGCAAGATTAAAACTCAAAGATGGCAAGATTGAAACTCAAAGATCGCAAGATTGAAACTCAAAGATCGCAAGATTAAAACTCAAAGATAGCAAGATTGAACCACAAAGATCGCAAGTTTAAAACTCAAATATCGCAAGATTAAAACTCAAAGATCGCAAGATTGAAATTTAGAGATTGCAAGATTAAAACTCAAAGATCGCAAGATTGAAACTCGAAGATCGCAAGATTGAAACTCAAAGATCGCAAGATTGAAAGTCGAATATTGCAAGATTGAAATTCAAAGATAACAAGTTTGAAACTAAATGATCGCAAGATTGAAACTCAAAGATCGCATGATTGAAACTCAAATATCGCAAGATTAAAACTCAAAGATCGCAAGATTGAAATTTAGAGATTGCAAGATTAAAACTCAAAGATCGCAAAATTGAAACTCAAAGATGGCAAGATTGAAACTCAAAGATCGCAAGATTGAAACTCAAAGATCGCAAAATTGAAACTCAAAGATCGCAAGATTGAAACTCAAAAATGGCAAGATTGAAACTCAAAGATTGCAAGATTCAAACTCAAAGATAGCAAGATTGAATCTCAAAGATTGCAAGATTGAAACTTATAGATTGCAAGATTGAAACTTAAAGATCGCAAGATTAAAACTCAAAGATCATACGATTAAAACTCAAGGATCGCAAGATTGAAACTCAAAGATCGCAAGATTGAAACTCAAAGATCGCAATATTGTAACTTAAAGATCGCAAGATTGAAACTCAAAGATCGCAAGATTGAAACTCAAAGATCGCAAGATTGAAACTCAAAGATCGCAAGATTGAAACTCAAAGATCGCAAGATTGAAACTCAAAGATCGCAAGATTGAAACTCAAAATCGCAAGATTGAAACTCAAAGATCGCAAGATTGAAACTAAAGATAGCAAGATTGAAACTCAAAGATCGCAATTTTGAAACTCGAAGATCGCAAGATTGTAATTCAAAGATAGCAAGTTTGAAACTAAAAGATCGCAAGATTGAAACTCAAAGATCGCATGATTGAAACTCAAAGATCGCAAGATTTAAACTCATAGATGGCAAAATTGAAATTCAAAGATCGCAAGAGTAAAACTCAAAGATGGCAAGATTTAAACTCAATTCGCAAGATTAAAACTCAAAGATGGCAAGATTGAAACTCAAAGATCGCAAGACTGAAACTCAAAGATCGCAAGATTTAAAATCAAAGATTGCAAGATTGAAACTCAAAGATCGCAAGATTGAAACTCAAAGATCGCAAGATTTAAACTCAAAGATAGCAGGATTGAAACTCAAAGATAGCAAGATTGAATCTCAAAGATCGAACAATTGAAACTTAAAGATCGCAAGATTGAAACTCAAAGATCGCAAGATTGAAACTCAAAGATCGCAAGATTGAAACTCAAAGATCGCAAGATTGAAACTCAAAGATCGCAAGATTGAAACTCAAAGATCGCAAGATTGAAACTCAAAGATCGCAAGATTGAAACTCAAAGATCGCAAGATTGAAACTCAAAGATCGCAAGATTGAAACTCAAAGATCGCAAGATTGAAACTCAAAGATCGCAAGATTGAAACTTCAAAGATCGCAAGATTGAAACTCAAAGATCGCAAGATTGAAACTCAAAGATCGCAAGATTGAAACTCAAAGATCGCAAGATTGAAACTCAAAGATCGCAAGATTGAAACTCAAAGATCGCAAGATTGAAACTCAAAGATCGCAAGATTGAAACTCAAAGATCGCAAGATTGAAACTCAAAGATCGCAAGATTGAAACTCAAAGATCGCAAGATTGAAACTCAAAGATCGCAAGATTGAAACTCAAAGATCGAAAGATTGAAACTCAAAGATCGCAAGATTGAAACTTAAGATCGCAAGATTGAAACTCAAAGATCGCAAGATCGAAACTCAAAGTACGCAAGATTGAAACTCAAAGATCGCAAGATTGAAACTCAAAGATCGCAAGATTGAAACTCTAAAGATCGCAAGATTGAAACTCAAAGATCGCAAGATTCAAACTCAAAGATAGCAAGATTGAAACTCAAAGATCGCAAGATTGAAACTTAAAGATTGCAAGATTGAAACTCAAAGATCGCAAGATTAAAAATAAAGATCAAAAACCCGGGGGGAATTTAAACTCAAAGATCCAAGATTTAAAAAAAGATCGCAAGATTGAAACTCAAAGATCGAAGATTGAAAAATCAAAGTCGCAAGATTGAAACCAAAAATCGCAAGATTGAAATCAAAGATCCAAGATTGAATCAAAAATCGCAAAGAAAACAAGATGAAAAAAACTAAAGATGAAGATTGAAACCAAAAATTGCAAGATTGAAACTCAAAAAGATTTTAAGATGAAAAATCCAAAAATTGCAAGATTGAAACTTTAAAAATTGCAAGATTGAAAAATTAAAGTCGCAAATAAAAATAAAAAAAGCAAGATTAAAACTCAAAAATGCAAGATTAAACTCAAAGATTGCAAAATTAAACTTAAGTAGCAAAATTGAAACTCAAAGATGAAGATTGAAACCAAAAAATCCAAATTAAAATCAAATATCGAAGATTAAACTCAAAAAATCCAAGAAATTTAAAATTTAAAAAACTCAAAGATCGCAAGATTGAAAATCAAAAATCGCAAGATTGAAAATCAAAGATCGCAAAAAAAAATTGGGGAAAATCAAAAATAAAAAGTTTTAAACTAAAAATGCAAGATTAAACTCAAAGATGCAGATTAAAATCAAATAGCAAGATTAAACTCAAAGATGCAAAATTGTTTAAAAGGGAAATTAAAAAAAAGATGCAAATTGAAACTTAAAGATGGGAAGATTTTTAAAACCCCAAAATCCAAGTTAAAATAAAGATTGAAAAATTGAAAAATTTAAAGATCGCAAGATTTTAAACTCAAAGATCGAAGATTAAAACTAAGATGCAAGATTGAAAAACCCAAAATCGAAGTTTAAAAATCAAAGATCGCAAATTTAAACTCAAAGATGCAAAATTTTAAACCAAAGATCGCAAATTTTAAAACTCAAAGATTGCAAGATGAAAACCCCAAAAAGGGAAGTTTTAAACTCAAAGATTGCAAGATTTAAAATCAAAAATGAAGATTGAACTCAAAATCAAGATTTAAATTAAAGATTGCAAATTGAAAAATCAAAATCGAAGATTAAAAAACCCAAGATCAAAGATTGAAAAATCAAAAATCGCAAATTGAAACTCAAAGATCGCAAGATTGAAAATAAAGATGCAAGATTTAAACTCAAAGATCGCAATTGAAACCAAAAAAGAGAAAAAAATCCAAATTGAATTTCAAAAATTGGAAAGATTGAAACTCAAAGATCGCAAGATTAAAATCAAAGATGTAAGATTGAAAAATCAAAGATGCAAGTTGAAACTAAAAATGCAAGATTGAAACTCAAAAAATGCAAAAAAATCAAAGATCGAAGATTAAAAATCAAAAATGGGGAAGATTGAAACTCAAAAATTCAAGATTAAATAAAGTGCAAAATTGAACTCAAAGTGAACGATTGAAACTCAAAGATCGCAGATTGAAACTCAAAAAAAATCGCCCAAGATTGAAACTCAAAAATCGCAAGTTGAAACTCAAAGTCCCCAAAATTTGAAAATCAAAGATCGCAAAATTGAAACCAAAGATGCAAGATTGAAACTCAAAAATGGCAAGATTGAAAATCAAAGATTGCAAATTCAAACTCAAAAGGGTGCAAGATTGAATCTCAAAGATTTCAAATTTAAATTTTAGATTCAAGATTGAAACTTAAAGATCGCAAGATTAAAACCAAAATCGCAAGATTAAAAATCAAAATCGCAAGATTAAAAAAAAAGATCGCAAGATTAAAAATAAGATAGCAAGATTGAACCCAAGATCGCAAGTTTTAAAAAAAAAGATCAAAATTAAACTCAAAATCGAAGATAAATTTAAAGTCGCAAGATTTAAAATAAAGATTGCAAGATTTTAAAATCAAAGATCGCAAAATTTAAATCAAAAATGCAAGATTGAAACTCAAAGATGCAAAATTGAAATCAAATGAAAATTGAAACTCAAAATCCCGTTTTAAACTAAAAGATCGCAAGAATAAATCAAAGATCGCAAGATTGAAACTCAAAATCGCAAGATTAAAAATCAAAGATCGAAGATTGAAAAAGATTGAAATTAAAAATCAAAGATCGCAAAAAAATTTAAAATCAAAAAAAAGCAAATTGAAATTAAAAAACGCAAGATTTAAACTTAAAGTAGCAAGATTGAAACCCAAAATCCAAAAAATTGAAATCAAATCGCAAGATTGAAAATTTAAAGGAAAAATTTTAAACTTAAGACGCAAAATTGAAATCAAAATCGCAGATTGAAACTCAAAAATCGCAAGATTTTAAAAATCAAGATGGGCAAAAATTTAAATTTAAAAATGCAAATTGAAACTCAAAGATCGCAAGAATAAACTCAAAAATGGGAAGATTTTTTAAAATCAAATTGCAAGATTTTTAAAATCAAAGTGGAAATTGAAAAATTTAAAAATCCCCAAAATTGAAACTAAAGATGCAAGAAAAAACTCAAAGATCGCAAAATTAAACTCAAAGATCCAAAAATGAAACTCAAAGATTGCAAGATTAAACTCAAAGATCGCAAATTGAAATTTAAAGATCGCAAAATGAAAAATCAAAGATCGAGATTTAAAATCAAAATCGCAAAATTGAAATCAAAGATCCAAGATTGAAATCAAAGTGCAAGATTGAAACTTAAAGATGAAATTGAAACCAAAGAAAGCAAATTAAAATCAAAAATCGAAGATTGAAAATCAAAATGGCAAGATTTTAAACTCAAAGATCGCAAGATTAAACTCAAAGATGAAATTTAACTAAAGATTGCAAGATTAAAAATTAAAATTTCAAGATGAAACTCAAAGATGCAAGATTAAAAACCCAAAAATGAAGATTAAACTCAAGGGTGAAGATTGAAACTCAAAGATCGCAAGATTGAAAAATTAAAATCGAAGAAATTAAACTCAAAGATCACAAGATTGAAAAATAAAAAATCGCGATTGAAAATAAAGATCGCAAGATTAAACTCAAAGATCGCAAAAATTGAAATCAAAATCGCAAGAAGAAACCAAAATGCAAAATGAAACCAAAAGATGCAAGATTAAAACTCAAAGAAAAGCAATTGAAATCAAAGATGCAAAATTGAAACTAAAAGATCGAAATTTTAAATTAAAAGATCCAAAATTAAAATTTAAATCGCAAGATTTTAAAACTCAAAAAATCGCAAGATTTTAAATTTTTAAAATTGCAAATTAAAAATCAAAAGATGCAAGATTGAAACCAAAATCGCAAGTTAAAACTCAAAGAAAGCAAGATTGAACCCCAAAGATCGCAAGTTTTAAAATCAAAGATCGCCAAAAATTAAATCAAAGATGGGAAATTGAAATTTAAAGATCGCAAAATTAAAAAATCAAAGATGCAAGATTAAACTCAAAGATAGAAGATTGAACTCAAAAATTCAAAATTGAAACTTAAAGATTGCAAATTTAAACTCAAAGATCGCAAGAAAAACCAAAGATCGAAGTTTAAACTCAAGGGTCGCAAGTTGAACTCAAAGATCCAAAATTGAATTTAAAGATCGCAAGAGAAAACTCAAAGATCGAAATTGAAAATCCCAAAATGCAAGATTAAAATAAAAAATCGCAAAAAATTGAAACTAAAAATGCAAGATTTTAAACTCAAAATCCAAGATTGAAATTTAAAGATCGCAAGATTGAAATCAAAGAGAATTTGAAAATAAAATCGCAAGATTAAACTCAAAAACGCAAGATTGAAACTCAAAGATCGAAGATTAAACTCAAAGATGCAAGATTTAAACCCAAAGATGCAAATTTAAACTCAAAGATCGCAAGATAAACTCAAAAATGGAAGATTTAAAAAAATCGCAAGATTTAAACCAAAGATGGAAGATTGAATTAAAGATTCAAGATTTAAACTTAAAGATTGCAAATTAAACTCAAAAATCGAAGATTAAAACTCAAAAATCGAAAAATTGAAACTCAAGGGGGCAAGATTAAAAACAAAGATACAAGATTTAATTAAAAGATCGCAAGATTTAAACTCAAAGATCGAACGATTGAAACTCAAAGATGCAAGATTTAAACTCAAAGACGCAAAAATTGAAACTCAAAAATCGCAAGATGAAAAAAAAAGATCGCAAAATTGAATCAAAGATGCAAAATTAAACTCAAAACGAAGTTAAAAATCAAAAAAGGCAAGATTTTAAACAAAGATTGCAAAAAACAAACTCAAAGATAGAAGATTGAATCCAAAAATTGCAAGATTTAAACTTAAGATTTCAAGATTGAAACTAAAGATCCAAATTAAAATCAAAGATCGAAAGATTAAAAATCAAGGATCGCAAAATTGAAACTCAAAGATCGCAAAATTGAAACTAAAAATCGAAAAAAATTAAACCAAAAATCCAAGATTTAAACTAAAGATCGAATTGAAACTCAAAGACCAAGATTAAACTAAAATCGCAAGATTGAAATCAAAATCGCAAAATTGAAACAAAGATGCAAGATTGAAACTAAAGATCGCAAGATTAAACCAAAGATCGCAAGAAAATGAAACTCAAAGATCGCAAGATTGAAATAAAGATCACAAATTAAAAAACAAAATCGCCAGTTTAAAAATCAAAGGGGGAAAAATTTAAAATTAAAAAATCAAGACGAAAAATTGAAATCAAAGAGCAAGTTTAAAAAAAAAGATGCAAGATTGAACCAAAGATCGCAGTTTAAACTCAAAGATCGCAAATTAAAATCAAAGATGGCAAAATTGAAATTCAAAGATCGCAAAATTAAAAATCAAAAATCGCAAGAATAAAAATAAGATGGAAATTTAATCAAATTGCAAGATTAAAACTAAGATGGGAAGATTAAACTCAAAGATCGCAAAATTAAATCAAAGATCGCGAATTAAAACCAAAGGATCGCAAGATTGAAACTCAAAGATCCATGATTGAAATAAAAAATCGCAAAATTAAACTCAAAAATCGAAATTGAAAAATAAAATGCAAGAAAAAAAACCCAAAAATGCAAGAAAGAAACAAAAAAACGCAAGATTTGAAAACCCAAAAATCAGGGTTGAAATTTAAAAATGGGAAGATTGAAAAATCAAAAACGAAATTGAAACCAAAAGTCCAAGTTTAAAAATCAAAACGAAAAAATTTTAAACTCAAAGATCGCAAGATTTAAATTTAAGTTTTTAAGATTGAAAAAACCCAAAAACGCAAATTGAAAATCAAAAATCGCAAGATAAAACTCAAAAATGGGAAGATTTAAAAACCCAAAAATCGCAATTTTAAACTCAAAGATGAAAAATGAAAACTCAAAGTGGGAAGATTTAAAATAAAGATGCAAGATGAAACCAAAGATCCAAATTTTAAAATCAAAAATTGAAGATTTAAACTCAAAGATCGCAAAATTAAATCAAAAATACAAGATTAAAATAAAGTGCAAGATTGAAACTCAAAGATCGAACAATTGAAACTCAAGGATCGCAAGATTGAAACTCAAAGATCGCAAGATTGAAACTCAAGATCGCAAGATTGAAACTCAAAGATCGCAAGATTGAAACTCAAAGATCGCAAAATTGAAACTTAAAGATCACAAGATTGAAACTCAAAAATGGCAAGATTGAAACTCAAAGATTGCAAGATTCAAACTCAAAATAGCAAGATTAGAATCTCAAAGATATGCAAGATTGAAACTTATAGATTGCAAGATTAAAACTCAAAGATCGAACAATTGAAACTCAAGGATCGCAAAATTGAAACTCAAAGATCGCAAGATTGAAACTCAAAGATCGCTAGATTGAAACTCAAAGATCGCAAGATTGAAACTCAAAGATCGCAAGATTGAAACTCAAAGATCGCAAGATTGAAACTCAAAAATCGCAAGATTGAAACTCAAAGATCGCAAGATTGAAACTTAAAGATAGCAAGATTGAAACTCAAAGATCGCAAGATTGAAACTCAAAGATCGCAAGATTGAAACTCAAAGATCGCAAGATTGAAACTCAAAGATCACAAGATTGAAACTCAAAGATCGCAAGATTGAAACTTAAAGATCGCAAGATTGGAAACTCGAAGATCGCAAGCTTGAAATTCAAAGATAGCAAGTTTGAAACTAAATGATCGCAAGATGAAACTTAAAGATCGCATGATTGAAACTCAAAGATCGAAAGATTTAAACTCATAGATGGCAAGATTGAAATTCAAAGATCGCAAGATTGAAACTCAAAGATCGCAAGAATAAAACTCAAAAATGGCAAGATTTAAACTCAATTCGCAAGATTAAAACTCAAAGATGGCAAGATTGAAACTCAAAGATCGCAAGATTGAAACTCAACGATCGCAAGAATTAAACTCAAAGATCGCAAGATTGAAACTTAAAGATCGCATGATTGAAACTCAAAGATCGCAAGATTCAAACTCAAAGATCGCAAGATTGAAACTCATAGATCGCAAGAATGAAACCCAAAGATCGCAAGAATGAAACTAAAAGATCGCAAGATTGAAACTCAAAGAATGCAGGATATGAAACTCAAAGATCGAAGATTGAAACTCAAAGATCGCAAGATTGAAACCAAAAGATCACAAGATTAAAACTCAAATATCGCATGAGTGAAACTTAAGATCGCAAGATTGAAATTTAGAGATTGCCAAGATTGAAACTCAAAGATCGCAAGATTAAAACTCTAAGATCGCAAGATTAAAACACAAAGATAGCAAGATTGAACCACAAAGATCGCAAGTTTAAAACTCAAAGATCGCAAAATTGAAACTCAAAGATGGCAAGATTGAAACTCAAAGATCGCAAGACCGAAACTCAAAGATCGCAAGATTTAAAATCAAAGATTGCAAGATTGAAACTCAAAGATGGAAACCAAAAAGGATTTTAAAAAAAACCAAAATAAAAAAAGCAAAGATTAAAAAACCAAAGAAAAAAAAAAGCAAGATAAAAAACCTTCAAAGATCGAAGGGTTTAAACTCAAAGAATCGGGCCAAAAAGGAAATTGAAACTCAAAGATTGGCAAAAAAAAAGATTGAAATCAAAGATCCAAGATTAAAAAATAAAGATCCAAGATTGAAAATCAAGATCGCAAAAAAAAAAAAAATTGAAAAATAAAGATGAAGGTTAAACTCAAAAATGCAGGGTTGAAACTCAAAGATTGAAACCAAAGATTCCAAAAAACCCAAAGATTAAAAAAAAAATTGGGGAATCTCAAAGATTTCAAAAATTTAAATTTAAAATTGCCAAAATTGAAAACCAAAAATCGCAAGATTAAAATCAAAGATTTGAAATCGAACAAATTGAAAACAAAGTCGCAAGTTTAAAAATCAAAAATGAAAAAAACCAAGATCTTTTAAACTCAAAGAACGCAAGAGAAAAATCAAAGATCGCAAGATTTAAAAAAAAAGATTTTCAAGATTAAAAAATCAAAAAGCAAATTTCCAAAAAATTGAAATCAAAAATCGCCCAAACAAGATTGAAACTCAAAGATCGCAAATTGAAACTTAAAGATAGCAAGATTGAAACTCAAAAATCGCAAGTTGAAACTCAAAAACCCCCCAAGATTTTAAACTCAAAAATCGCAAGATTGAAACTCAAAGATCACAAGATGAAATCAAAAATCGCCAGATTGAAACTAAAATCGAAGATTTAAAATCGAAGATCGCAAATTGAAATTCAAAGATAGCAAGTTTTGAAAATAAAGATCGCAAGATTGAAATAAAGATCGCATGATTGAAACTCAAAGACGAAGATTTAAAACTCATAATGGCAAAATTGAAATTCAAAATCGCAAAATTGAAAATCAAGATCGCAAGAATAAAAAATCAAAAATGGCAAGATTGAAACTCAAAGATCGCAAGATTGAAACTCAAAGATCGCAAAGATTGAAACTCAAAGATCGCAAGATTGAAACTCAAAGATCGCAAGAATGAAACTCAAAGACGCAAGATTAAAACTCAAAGATGGCAAGATTTAAACTCAAAGATAGAAAGATTAAAAACTCAAAGATAGCAAGATTGAAACTCAAAGATAGCAAGATTGAAACTCAAAGATCGCAAGATTGAAACTCAAAGATCGCAAGATTGAAACTCAAAGATCGCAAGATTGAAAACTCAAAGATCGCAAGATTGAAACTCAAAGATCGCAAGATTGAAACTCAAAGATCTGAAAGATTGAAACTCAAAGGATCGCAAGATTGAAACTCAAAGATCGCAAGACTTGAAACTCAAGATCGCAAGATTGAAAATCAAGAGATTGCAAGATTGAACTCAAAGATCGCAAGATTAAAACTCAAAGAAAGCAAGATTGAAACTCAAAGATCGCAAGATTGAAACTCAAAGATAGCAAGATTGAAACTCAAAGATGGGAAATTTAAACCAAAGATCGCAAGCGAAACTCAAAGTCGCAAGATTTTTAAAACAAAGATTGCAAGATTTAAAAACAAAGTCGCAAAATTTAAACCAAAAAAAATACAAAATTAAAAAACTCAAAGATGCAAGATTGAAAAAAAAAATCGAAGATTAAAAATAAAAATCCGGGTTGAAATTTAAAATGCAAGATTGAAATAAAGATCGCAAATTTAAATAAAGATCGCAAGATTAAACTCAAGATCCAAAAATTTAAACTTAAAGATGCAAGATTGAAACTCCCAAAAAAGGCAAGATTGAAACTCAAAAATTGCAAATTAAAATAAAATAGCAAGATTGAATTTAAAGATTCAAGATTAAATTTTAAAATTGCAAGATTTAAACCCAAAAATCGAAAAATTGAAACCAAGGGTCGCAAGATTGAAACTCAAAAATCGAAGATTAAACTCAAAGTGCAAGATTGAAACCAAAAATCGCAAGATTGAAAATCAAAGATCGCAAGATTTAAACAAAAATATAGCAAGATTGAAACTCAAAGATCTCAAGATTGAAACTAAAAGATCGCAAGATTGAAAATCAAAGATCTTAAGAATGAGACCCAAAGATCGCAAGATTGAAACTCAAAGATCGAAGGATTGAAACTCAAAGAATGCAGGATTGAAACTCAAAGATCGCAAGATTGAATCTCAAAGATCGCAAGATTGAAACCAAAAGATCACAAGATTAAAACTCAAATATCGTATGATTGAAACTCAAAGATCGCAAAATTGAAATTTAGAGATTGCAAGATTGAAACTCAAAGATCGCAAGATTGAAACTCAAAGATCGCAAGATTAAAACTCAAAGATAGCAAGATTGAACCACAAAGATCGCAAGTTTAAAACTCAAAGATCGCAAAATTGAAACTCAAAGATGGCAAGATTGAAACTCAAAGATCGCAAGACTGAAACTCAAAGATCGCAAGATTTAAAATCAAAGATTGCAAGATTGAAACTCAAAGATCGCAAGATTTAAACTCAAAGATAGCAAGATTGAAACTCAAAGATAAAAAGTTTGAAACTCAAAGATCGCATGATTGAAACTCAAAAATCGCAAGATTAAAACTCAAAGATCACAAGATTGAAATTCAAATATCGCAAGATTGAAAATCAAAGATCGCAAGAATGAGACCCAAAGATCGCAAGATTGAAACTCAAAGATCGAAGGATTGAAACTCAAAGAATGCAGGATTGAAACTCAAAGATCGCAAGATTGAAACTCAAAGATTGCAAGATTTAAACTAAAAAATAGCAAGATTGAAACTCAAAGATCTCAAGATTAAAAGTAAAAGATCGCAAGATTGAAAATCAAAGATCGCAAGAATGAGACCCAAAGATCGCAAGATTGAAACTCAAAGATCGAAGGATTAAAACTCAAAGAATGCAGGATTGAAACTCAAAGATCGCAAGATTGAAACTCAAAGATCGTAAGATTGAAACCAAAAGATCACAAGATTAAAACTCAAATATCGCAAGATTAAAACTCAAAGATCGCAAGATTGAAACATAGAGATTGCAAGATTGAAACTCAAAGATCGCAAGATTGAAACTCAGAGATTGCAAGATTGAAACTCAAAGATAGCAAGATTGAACCACAAAGATCGCAAGTTTAAAACTCAAAGATCTTAAAATTGAAACTCAAAGATGGCAAGATTGAAACTCAAAGAACGCAAGACTGAAACTTAAAGATCGCAAGATTTAAAATCAAAGATTGCAAGATTGAAACTCAAAGATCGCAAGATTGAAACTCAAAGATAGCAAGATTGAAACTCAAAGATAGCAAGTTTGAAACTCAAAGATCGCATGATTGAAACTCAAAAATCGCAAGATTGAAACTCAAAGATCACAAGATTGAAATTCAAAGATCGCAAGATTGAAACTGAAAGATCGAACGATTTAAACTCAAAGATCGCAAGATTGAAACTCAAAGATCGCAAGATTGAAACTCAAAGATCGCAAGATTGAAAATAAAAGATCGCAAAATTGAAACTCAAAGATCGCAAAATTGAAACTCAAAGATCGCAAGATTGAAACTCAAAAATTGCAAGATTGAAACTCAAAGATTGCAAGATTCAAACTCAAAGATAGTAAGATTGAATCTCAAAGATTGCAAGATTGAAACTTAAAGATTGCAAGATTGAAACTTAAAGATCGCAAGATTAAAACTCAAAGATCGAACGATTGAAACTCAAGGATCGCAAGATTGAAACTCAAAGATCGCAAGATTGAAACACAAAGATCGCAAGATTGAAACTCAAAGATCGCAAGATTGAAACTCAAAGTTCGCAAAATTGAAACTCAAAGATCGCAAGATTGAAACTCAAAGATCGCAAGATTGAAACTCAAAGATCGCAAGATTGAAACTCAAAGATCGCAAGATTGAAACTTAAAGATAGCAAGATTGAAACTCAAAGATCGCAAGATTGAAACTTAAAGATCGCAAGATTGAAACCAAAAGATCACAAGGTTAAAACTCAAATATCGCAAGATTAAAACTCAAAGATCGCAAGATTGAAATTTAGAGATTGCAAGATTGAAATTCAAAGATCGCAAGATTGAAAATGAAAGATTGCAAGATTGATACTTAAAGATAGCAAGATTGAAACTCAAAGATCGCAAGATTGAAACTCAAAGATAGCAAGTTTGAAACTCAAAGATCGCATGATTGAAACTCAAAAATCGCAAGATTGAAACTCAAAGATCACAAGATTGAAATTCAAAGATCGCAAGATTGAAACTCAAAGATCGAACGATTTAAACTCAAAGATCGCAAGATTGAAACTCAAAACTCGCAAGATTGAAACCCAAAGATCGCAAGATTGAAACTCAAAGATCGCAAGATTTAAACTCAAAAATATCAAGATTGAAACTCAAAGATAGCAAGATTGAAACTCAAAGATCGAACGATTGAAACTCAAAGATCGCAGGATTGAAACTCAAAGATCGCAAGATTTAAACTAAAAAATAGCTAGATTGAAACTCAAAGATCTCAAGATTGAAACTAAAAGATCGCAAGATTGAAAATTAAAGATCGCAAGAATGAGACCCAAAGATCGCAAGATTGAAACTCAAAGATAGCAAGATAGAAACTCAAAGATAGCAAGTTTGAAACTCAAAGTTCGCATGATTAAAACTCAAAAATCGAAGGATTGAAACTCAAAGAATGCAGGATTGAAACTCAAAGATCGCAAGATTGAAACTCAAAGATCGCAAGATTGAAACCAAAAGATCACAAGATTAAAACTCAAATATCGCAAGATTAAAACTCAAAGATCGCAAGATTGAAACTTCGATTGCAAGATTGAAACTCAAAGATCGCAAGATTGAAACTCAAAGATAGCAAGATAGAAACTCAAAGATAGCAAGTTTGAAACTCAAAGTTCGCATGATTAAAACTCAAAAATCGCAAGATTGAAACTCAAAGATCACAAAATTGAAATTCAAAGATCGCAAGATTGAAACTCAAAGATCGAACGATTGAAACTCAAAGATCGCAAGATTGAAACTCAAAGATCTCAAGATTTAAACTCAAAGATCGCAAGATTGAAACTCAAAGATCGCAAGATTGAATCTCAAAGATCGCAAAATTGAAACTCAAAGATCGCAAGATTGAAACTCAAAAATGGCAAGATTGAAACTCAAAGATTGCAAGATTCAAACTCAAAGATAGCAAGATTGAATCTCATTGATTGCAAGATTGAAACTTAAAGATTGCAATGTTAAAACTCAAAGATCGCAAGATTAAAACTCAAAGATCGAACGATTGAAACTCAAAGATCGCAAGATTAAACCTCAAAGATCGAACGATTGAAACCCAAAGATCGCAAGATTGAAACTCAAAGATCGCAAGATTGAAACTCAAAGATCGCAAGATTTAAACTAAAAAATAGCAAGATTGAAACTCAAAGATCTCAAGATTGAAACTAAAAGATCGCAAGATTGAAAATCAAAGATCGCAAGAATGAGACCCAAAGATCGCAAGATTGAAACTCAAAGATCGAAGGATTGAAACTCAAAGATTGCAGGATTGAAACTCAAAGATCGCAAGATTGAAACTCAAAGATCGCAAGATTGAAACCAAAAGATCACAAGATTAAAACTCAAATATCGCAAAATTAAAACTCAAAGATCGCAAGATTGAAAATTAGATTGAAACTCAAAGATTGCAAGATTTAAACTCAAAGATAGCAAGATTGAATCTCAAAGATTGCAAGATTGAAACTTAAAGATTGCAAGATTGAAACTCAAAGATCGCAAGATTGAAACTCAAAGATCGCAAGATTGAAACTCAAAGATCGCAAGATTGAAACTTAAAGATAGCAAGATTGAAACTCAAAGATCGCAAGATTGAAACTCAAAGATCGCAAGATTGAAACTCAAAGATCGCAAGATTGAAACTCAAAGATCACAAGATTGAAACTCAAAGATCGCAATATTGAAACTCAAAGATCGCAAGATTGAAACTTGAAGATTGCAAGATTGAAATTCAAAGATAGCAAGTTTGAAACTAAAAGATCGCAAGATTGAAACTCAAAGTTCGCATGATTGAAACTCAAGGATCGCAAGATTTAAACTCATAAATGGCAAGATTGAAATTCAAAGATCGCAAGATTGAAACTCAAAGATCGCAAGAATAAAACTCAAAGATGGCAAGATTTAAACTCAATTCGCAAGATTAAAACTCAAAGATGGCAAGATTGAAACTCAAAGATCGCAAGATTGAAACTAAAAGATCGCAAGAATTAAACTCAAAGATCGCAAGATTGAAACTCAAAGATCGCATGATTGAAACTCAAAGATCGCAAGATTCAAACTCAAAGATCGCAAGATTGAAACTCAAAGATCGCAAGAATAAAACCCAAAGATCGCAAGAATAAAACTAAAAGATCGCAAGATTGAAACTCAAAGAATGCAGGATTGAAACTCAAAGATCGCAAGATTGAAACTCAAAGATCGCAAGATTGAAACCAAAAGATCACAAGATTAAAACTCATATATCACAAGATTAAAACTCAAAGATCGCAAGATTGAAATTTAGAGATTGCAAGATTGAAACTCAAAGATCACAAGATTGAAATTTAAAGATCGCAAGATTGAAACTCAAAGATCGAACGATTGAAACTCAAAGATCGCAAGATTGAAACTCAAAGATCGCAAGATTGAAACCCAAAGATCGCAAGATTGAAACTCAAAGATCGCAAGATTGAAACTTAAAGATCGCAAGATTTAAACTAAAAAATAGTAAGATTGAAACTCAAAGATCTCAAGATTGAAACTAAAAGATCGCAAGATTGAAAATCAAAGATCGCAAGAATGAGACCCAAAGATCGCAAGATTGAAACTCAAAGATCGCAAGAATAAAACTCAAAGATGGCAAGATTTAAACTCAATTCGCAAGATTAAAACTCAAAGATTGCAAGATTGAAACTCAAAGATCGCAAGATTGAAACTCAAAGATCGCAAGAATTAAACTCAAAGATCGCAAGATTGAAACTCAAAGATCGCATGATTGAAACTCAAAGATCGCAAGATTCAAACTCAAAGATCGCAAGATTGAAACTCAAAGATCGCAAGAATGAAACCCAAAGATCGCAAGAATGAAACTAAAAGATCGCAAGATTGAAACTCAAAGAATGCAGGATTGAAACTCAAAGATCGCAAGATTGAAAATCAAAGATCGCAAAATTGAAACCAAAAGATCACAAGATTAAAACTCAAATATCGCAAGATTAAAACTCAAAGTTTGCAAGATTGAAATTTAGAGATTGCAAGATTGAAACTCAAAGATCACAAGATTGAAATTCAAAGATCGCAAGATTGAAACTCAAAGATCGAACAATTGAAACTCAAAGATCGCAAGATTAAAACTCAAAGATCGCAAGAATCAAACTCAAAGATCGCAAGATTGAAACTCAAAGATCACAAGATTGAAACCCAAAGATCGCAAGATTGAAACTCAAAGATCGCAAGATTAAAACTCGAAGATCGCAAGATTGAAATTCAAAGATAGCAAGTTTGAAACTAAAAGATCGCAAGATTAAAACTCAAAGATCGCATGATTGAATTTGAAAGATTGCAAGATTGATAGTTAAAGATAGCAAGATTAAAACTCAAAGATCGCAAGATTGAAACTCAAAGATAGCAAGTTTGAAACTCAAAGATCGCATGATTGAAACTCAAAAATCGCAAGATTGAAACTCAAAGATCACAAGATTGAAATTCAAAGATCGCAAGATTGAAACTCAAAGATCGCAAGAATGAAACCCAAAGATCGCAAGAATGAAACTAAAAGATCGCAAGATTGAAACTCAAAGAATGCAGGATTGAAACTCAAAGATCGCAAGATTGAAAATCAAAGATAGCAAGATTGAAACCAAAAGATCACAAGATTAAAACTCAAATATCGCAAGATTAAAACTCAAAGATCGCAAGATTGAAATTAAGTGATTGCAAGATTGAAACTCAAAGATCACAAGATTGAAATTCAAAGATCGCAAGATTGAAACTCAAAGATCGAACGATTGAAACTCAAAGATCGCAAGATTGAAACTCAAAGATCGCAAGATTGAAACTCAAAGATCGCAAGATTGAAACTCAAAGATTAAAAGATTGAAACTCAAAGATCGCAAGATTGAAACTCAAAGATCGCAAGATTGAAACTCGAAGATCGCAAGATTGAAATTCAAAGATAGCAAGTTTGAAACTAAAAGATCGCAAGATTGAAACTCAAAGATCGCATGATTGAAACTGAAAGATTTCAAGATTGATAATTAAAGATAGCAAGATTGAAACTCAAAGTTTGCAAGATTGAAACTCAAAGATAGCAAGTTTGAAACTCAAAGATCGCATGATTGAAACTCAAAAATCGCAAGATTGAAACTCAAAGATCACAAGATTGAAATTCAAAGATCGCAAGATTGAAACTCAAAGATCGAACGATTGAAACTCAAACATCGCAAGATTGAAACTCAAAGATCGCAAGATTGAAACTCAAAGATCGCAAGATTGAAACTCAAAGATCGCAAGATTGAAACTCAAAGATCGCAAAATTGAAACTCAAAGATCGCAAGATTGAAACTAAAAAATGGCAAGATTGAAACTCAAAGATTGCAAGATTCAAACTCAAAGATAGCAAGATTGAATCTCAAAGATTGCAAGATTGAAACTTAAAGATTGCAAGATTAAAACTCAAAGATCGCAAGATTAAAATTCAAAGATCGTACGATTGAAACTCAAAGATCGCAAGATTGAAAATCAAAGAATGCAGGATTGAAACTCAAAGATCGCAAGATTGAAAATCAAAGATCGCAAGATTGAAACCAAAACATCACAAGATTAAAACTCAAATATCGCAAGATTAAAACTCAAAGATCGCAAAATTGAAATTTAGAGATTGCAAGATTGAAACTCAAAGATCACAAGATTGAAATTCAAAGATCGCAAGATTGAAACTCAAAGATCGAACGATTGAAACTCAAAGATCGCAAGATTGAAACTCAAAGATCGCAAGATTGAAACTCAAAGATCGCAAGATTGAAACTCAAAGATTACAAGATTGAAACTCAAAGATCGCAAGATTGAAACTCAAAGATCGCAAGATTGAAACTCGAAGATCGCAAGATTGAAATTCAAAGATAGCAAGTTTGAAACTAAAAGATCGCAAGATTGAAATTCAAAGATCGCAAGATTGAAACTCAAAGATTCAAGATTGAAACTCAAAGATCGCAAGATTGAAACTCAAAGATCGCAAGATTGAAACTCAAAGATCGCAAGATTGCAACTCAAAGATCGCATGATTGAAACTCAAAAATCGCAAGATTGAAACTCAAAGATCACAAGATTGAAATTCAAAGATCGCAAGATTGAAACTCAAAGATCGAACGATTGAAACTCAAAGATCGCAAGATTGAAACTCAAAGATCGCAAGATTGAAACTCAAAGATCGCAAGATTGAAACTCAAAGATCGCAAGATTGAAACTCAAAGATCGAACGATTGAAACTCAAAGATCGCAAGATTGAAACTCAAAGATCGAACGATTGAAACTCAAAGATAGCAAGTTTGAAACTCAAAGATCGCATGATTGAAACTCAAAATCCGCAAGATTGAAACTCAAAGATCAAAAGATTGAAATTCAAAGATCGCAAGATTGAAACTAAAAGATCGAACGATTGAAACTCAAAGATCGCAAGATTGAAACTCAAAGATCGCAAGATTGGAACTCAAAGATCGCAAGATTGAAACTCAAAGATCGCAAGATTGAAACTCAAAGATCACAAGATTGAAACTCAAAGATCGCAAGATTGAAACTCAAAAATGGCAAGATTGAAACTCAAAGATTGCAAGATTTAAACTCAAAGATAGCAAGATTGAATCTCAAAGATTGCAAGATTGAAACTTAAAGATTGCAAGATTGAAACTCAAAGATCGCAAGATTTAAACTCATAGATGGCAAGATTGAAATTCAAAGATCCCAAGATTGAAACTCAAAGATCGCAAGAATAAAACTCAAAGATGGCAAGATTTAAACTCAATTCGCAATATTAAAACTCAAAGATGGCAAGATTGAAACTCAAAGATCACAAGATTGAAACTCAAAGATCGCAAGAATTAAACTCAAAGATTGCAAGATTGAAACTCAAAGATCGCATGATTAAAACTCAAAGATCGCAAGATTCAAACTCAAAGATCGCAAGATTGAAACTCAAAGATCGCAAGAATGAAACCCAAAGATCGCAAGAATAAAAATAAAAGATCGCAAGATTGAAACTCAAAGAATGCAGGATTGAAACTCAAAGATCGCAAGATTAAAACTCAAAGATCGCAAGATTGAAACCAAAAGATCACAAGATTAAAACTCAAATATCGCAAGATTAAAACTCAAAGATCGCAAGATTGAAATTTAGAGATTGCAAGATTGAAACTCAAAGAACACAAGATTGAAATTCAAAGATCGCAAGATTGAAACTCAAAGATCGAACGATTGAAACTCAAAGATCGCAAGATTGAAACTTAAAGATCGCAAGATTGAAACCTAAAGATCGCAAGATTGAAACTCAAAGATCGCAAGACTGAAACTTAAAGATCGCAAGATTTAAACTAAAAAATAGTAAGATTGAAACTCAAAGATCTCAAGATTGAAACTAAAAGATCGCAAGATTGAAAATCAAAGATCGCAAGAATGAGACCCAAAGATCGCAAGATTGAAACTCAAAGATCGCAAGAATAAAACTCAAAGATGGCAAGATTTAAACTCAATTCGCAAGATTAAAACTCAAAGATGGCAAGATTGAAACTCAAATATCGCAAGATTGAAACTCAAAGATCGCAAGAATTAAACTCAAAGATCGCAAGATTGAAACTCAAAGATCGCATGATTGAAACTCAAAGATCGCAAGATTCAAACTCAAAGATCGCAAGATTGAAACTCAAAGATCGCAAGAATGAAACCCAAAGATCGCAAGAATGAAACTAAAAGATCGCAAGATTGAAACTCAAAGATCGCAAGATTGAAACTCAAAGATCACAAGATTGAAACTCAAAGATCGCAAGATTGAAACTCAAAGATCGCAAGATTGAAACTCAAAGATCGCAAGATTTAAACTCAAAGATCGCAAGATTGAATCTCAAAGATTGCAAGATTGAAACTTAAAGATCTGCAAGATTGAAACTCAAAGATCGCAATATTTAAACTCATAGATCGCTAGATTGAAACTCAAAGATCCAAGATTGAAACTCAAAGATCGCAAGAATAAAACTCAAAGATCGCAAGATTTAAACTCAAGATCGCAAGATTAAAAGTTAAAGATGGCAAGATTGAAACTCAAAGATCGCAAGATTGAAACTCAAAGATCGCAAGAATTAAACTCAAAGATTGCAAGATTGAAACTCAAAGATCGCATGATTGAAATTCAAAGATCGCAAGATTCAAACTCAAAGATCGCAAGATTGAAACTCAAAGATCGCAAGAATGAAACCCAAAGATCGCGCAAGAATAAAACTAAAAGATCGCAAGATTGAAACTCAAAGAATGGCAGGATTGAAACTCAAAGATCGCAAGATTGAAACTCAAAGATCGCAGGATTGAAACCAAAAGATCACAAGATTAAAACTCAAATATCGCAATATTTAAAACTCAAAGATCGCAAGATTGAAATTTAGAGATTGCAAGATTGAAACTCAAAGAACACAAGATTGAAATTCAAAGATCGCAAGATTGAAACTCAAAGATCGACACGATTGAAACTCAAAGATCGCAAGATTGAAACTCAAAGATCGCAAGATTGAAAACTCAAAAATCGCAAGATTGAAACTCAAAAATTGCAAGATTGAAAATTAAAGATTGCAAGATTCAAACTCAATGATAGTAAGATTGAAACTCAAAGATTGCAAGATTGAAACTTAAAGATGCAATATTGAAACTTCAAAGATCGAAACGATTAAACTCAAAAGAACGCAAGATTGAACTCAAAGATCGCACGATTGAAACTCAAGAGATAGCAAGATTGAAACTCAAAGATCGCAAGATTGAAACTCAAAGATCGCAAGATTGAAACTAAAAGATCGCAACGATTGAAACTCAAAGATCGCAAGATTGAAACTCAAAGATCGCAAGATTGAAACTCAAAGATCGCAAGATTGAAACTCAAAGATCGCAAGATTGAAACTCAAAGATCGTAAAGATTGAAACTCAAAGATCGCAAGATTGAACTCAAAGATCGCAAGATTGAAACTCAAAGATCGCAAGATTGAAACTCAAAGATCGTAAAATTGAAACTCAAAGATCGCAAGATTAAACTATAAGATGGCAAGATTGAAACTCAAAGATTGCAAGATTGAAACTCAAAGATAGCAAGATTGAATCTCAAAGATTGCAAGATTGAAACTTAAAGATTGCAAGATTGAAACTAAAAGATCGCAAGATTGAAACTCAAAGATCGCAAGATTGAAACTCAAAGATCGCAAGATTGAAACTTAAAGATAGCAAGATTGAAACTCAAAGATCGCAAGATTGAAACTCAAAGATCGCAAGATTGAAACTCAAAGATCGCAAGATTGAAACTCAAAGATCACAAGATTGAAACTCAAAGATCGCAAGATTGAAACTCAAAGATCGCAAGATTGAAACCTGAAGATTGCAAGATTGAAATTCAAAGATAGCAAGTTTACAACTAAAAGATCGCAGGATTGAAACTCAAAGATCGCATGATTGAAACTCAAAGATCGCAAGATTTAACCTCATAGATGGCAAGATTGAAATTCAAAGATCGCAAGATTGAAACTCAAAGATCGCAAGAATAAAACTCAAAGATGGCAAGATTTAAACTCAATTCGCAAGATTAAAACACAAAGATGGCAAGATTGAAACTCAAAGATCGCAAGATTGAAACTCAAAGATCGCAAGAATTAAACTCAAAGATCGCAAGATTGAAACTCAAAGATCGCAAGAATGAAACCCAAAGATCGTAAGAATGAAACTAAAAGATCGCAAGATTGAAACTCAAAGAATGCAGGATTCAGATCCAAGATTTAAACTCAAAGATCGCAAGATTGAAACCAAAAGATCACAAGATTAAAACTCAAATATCGCAAGATTAAAACTCAAAGATCGCAAGATTGAAATTTAGAGATTGCAAGATTGAAATTCAAAGATCAACAAGATTGAAATTCAAAGATCGCAAGATTGAAACCTCAAAGATCGAACGATTGAAACTCAAAGATCGCAAGATTGAAACTCAAAGATCGCAAGATTGAAACCCAAAGAATCGCAAGATTGAAACTCAAAGATCGCAAGATGAAACTCCAAAAAATCGCAAGATTTAAACTAAAAAATAGCAAGATTGAAACTCAAAGATCTCAAGATTGAAACTAAAAGATCCGCAAGATTGAAAATCAAAGATCGCAAGAATGAGACCCAAAGATCGCAAGATTGAAACTCAAAGAATGCAGGGATTGAAACTCAAAGATCGCAAGATTGAAACTCAAAGATCGCAAAGATTGAAAACAAATCGCAAAATTGAAATCAAAGTCGCAAAAATTAAAATCAAAAAAGCAAATTAAACTAAAAAAAGCAGATTGAACTCAAAGATCCAAGATTAAATAAAGATGCAAGATTTAAACCCAAAGGGTCGCAAGAATGAACCCAAAAAATCGCAGAATGAAACTAAAGATCGAAGATTAAAACTCAAGAATGCAGGATTGAAAACTCAAAGATGCAAGATTGAAAATCAAAGTCGCAAGATTGAACCAAAAAATCACAAGTTTAAAACTCAAAAATCGAAATTAAAAAATCAAAAATCGCAAGATTTAAATTTAAAAATTGCAAGATTGAAACTCAAAGACCGTAAATTGGAAACTCAAAGATCGCAAGATGGAACTCAAAGATCGCAAGATTGAAACTCAAAAATCGCAAGATTGAAACTCAAAGACGTAAAATTGAAACTCAAAGATCGCAAGATTTAAACTCAAAAATGGCAAGATTGAAACTCAAAGATTGCAAGATTTAAACTCAAAGATAGCAAGATTGAATCTCAAAGATTGCAAGATTGAAACTTAAAGATTGCAAGATTGAAACTAAAAGATCGCAAGATTGAAACTCAAAGATCGCAAGATTGAAACTCAAAGATCGCAAGATTGAAACTTAAAGATAGCAAGATTGAAACTCAAAGATCGCAAGATTGAAACTCAAAGATCGCAAGATTGAAACTCAAAGATCGCAAGATTGAAACTCAAAGATCACAAGATTGAAACTCAAAGATCGCAAGATTGAAACTCAAAGATCGCAAGATTGAAACTTGAAGATTGCAAGATTGAAATTCAAAGATAGCAAGTTTACAACTAAAAGATCGCAGGATTGAAACTCAAAGATCGCATGATTGAAACTCAAAGATCGCAAGATTTAAACTCATAGATGGCAAGATTGAAATTCAAAGATCGCAAGATTGAAACTCAAAGATCGCAAGAATAAAACTCAAAGATGGCAAGATTTAAACTCAATTCGCAAGATTAAAACACAAAGATGGCAAGATTGAAACTCAAAGATCGCAAGATTGAAACTCAAAGATCGCAAGAATTAAACTCAAAGATCGCAAGATTGAAACTCAAAGATCGCAAGAATGAAACCCAAAGATCGTAAGAATGAAACTAAAAGATCGCAAGATTGAAACTCAAAGAATGCAGGATTGAAACTCAAAGATCGCAAGATTTAAACTCAAAGATCGCAAGATTGAAACCAAAAAAAAAACAAGATTAAAACTCAAATATCGCAAGATTAAAACTCAAAGATCGCAAGATTGAAATTTTAGAGATTGCAAGATTGAAATTCAAAGATCACAAGATTGAAATTCAAAGATCGCAAGATTGAAACTCAAAGATCGAACGATTGAAACTCAAAGATCGCAAGATTGAAACTCAAAGATTGCAAGATTGAAACCCAAAGATCGCAAGATTGAAACTCAAAGATCGCAAGATTGAAACTCAAAAATCGCAAGATTTAAACTAAAAAATAGCAAGATTGAAACTCAAAGATCTCAAGATTGAAACTAAAAGATCGCAAGATTGAAAATCAAAGATCGCAAGAATGACACCCAAAGATCGCAAGATTGAAACTCAAAGATCGAAGGATTGAAACTCAAAGAATGCAGGATTGAAACTCAAAGATCGCAAGATTGAAACTCAAAGATCGCAAGATTGAAACCAAAAGATCACAAGATTAAAACTCAAATATCGCAAAATTAAAACTCAAAGATCGCAAGATTGAAACTTAGATTGCAAGATTGAAACTCAAAGATCGCAAGATTGAAACTCAAAGATCGCAAGACTGAAACTCAAAGATCGCAAGATTAAAACTCAAGGATAGCAAGATTGAAACTCAAAGATCGCAAGATTGAAACTCAAAGATCGCAAGATTGAAACTCAAAGATCGCAAGATTGAAACTCAAAGATCGCAAGATTGAAACTCAAAGATCGCAAGATTGAAACTCAAAGATCACAAGATTGAAACTTGAAGATTGCAAGATTGAAATTCAAAGATAGCAAGTTTGAAATTAAAGATCGCAGATTGAAATTAAGATCGCAAGATTGAAACTCAAAGATCGCAAGATTGAAACTCAAAGATCGCAAGAATGAAACCCAATGATCGCAAGATTGATACTAAAGAGATCGCAAGATTGAAACTCAAAGAATGCAAGATTGAAAACTCAAAGATCGCAAGATTGAAACTCAAAGATCGCAAGATGGAAACTCAAAAGATCTCAAGATTAAAACTCAATAGATCGCAAGATTAAAACTCAAAGATCGCAAGATTGAAAGTTATAGATTGCAAGATTGAAACTTAAAGATCGCAAGATTGAAACTCAAAGATCGCAAGATTGAAACTCAAAAGATCGCAAGATTGAAACTTAAAGATTGCAAGATTGAAACTCAAAGATCAGCAAGATTGAAACTCAAAGATCGCAAGATTGAAACTCAAAGATCAGCAAGATTAAAAGTCAAAGATCGCAAGATTGAAACTCAAGAGATCGCAAGAGGATTGCAAAGATGACTCAAAGATCGCAAGACTGAAAATCAAAGATCGTAAGAGATTTAAAATCAAAGATTGCAAGATTTGAAACTCAAAGATCGCAAGATTTAATCTCAAAGATTGAACGATTGTAACTCAAAAATCGCAAGATTGAAACTCAAAGATCGCAAGATTGAAACTCAAAGATCGCAAGATTGAAACTCAAAGATCGCAAGATTGAAACTCAAAGATCGCAAATTGAAATTCAAAGATCGCAAGATTGAAACTAAAAAATGGCAAGATTGAAACTCAAAGATTGCAAGATTCAAACTCAAAGATAGCAAGATTGAATATCAAAGATTGCAGGATTGAAACTTAAAGATTGCAAGATTGAAACTCAAAGATCGCAAGATTAAAACTCAAAGATCGAACGATTGAAACTCAAGATTGCAAGATTGAAACTCAAAGATCGCAAGATTGAAACTCAAAGATCCAGATTGTCGCAAGATTGAAACTCAAAGATCGCAAGATTGAAACTCAAAGATCGCAAGATTGAAACTCAAAGATCGCAAGAATGAAACTCAAAGATCGCAAGATTGAAACTCAAAGATCGTAAGATTGAAGCTCAAAGATCGCAAGATTAAAACTCAAAGATCGCTAGATTTAAACAAAAAATAGCAAGATTGAAACTCAAAGATCGCAAGAATGAGACCCAAAGATCCCAAGATTGAAACTCAAAGATCGAAGGATTGAAACTCAAAGAATGCAGGATTGAAACTCAAAGATCGCAAGATTGAAACTCAAAGATTGCAAGATTGAAACCAAAAGATCACAAGATTAAAACTCAAATATCGCAAAATTAAAACTCAAAGATCGCAAGATTGAAACTTAGATTGCAAGATTGAAACTCAAAGATCGCAAGATTGAAACTCAAAGATCGCAAGATTGAAACTCAAAGATCGCAAGATTTAAACTTAAAGATAGCAAGATTGAAACTCAAAGATCGCAAGATTGAAACTCAAAGATCACAAGATTGAAACTCAAAGATCGCAAGATTGAAACTCAAAGATCACAAGATTGAAACTCAAAGATCGCAAGATTGAAACTCAAAAGATCCCAAGATTGAAACTTGAAGATTGCAAGATTGAAATTCAAAGATAGCAAGGTTTGAAATTAAAGATCGCAAGATTGAAACTCAAAGATCGCATGATTGAAACTCAAAGATCGCAAGAATGAAACCCAATGATCGCAAGAATGAAACTAAAAGATCGCAAGATTGAAACTCAAAGAATGCAGGATTGAAACTCAAAGATCGCAAGATGGAAACCAAAAGATCTCAAGATTAAAACTCAAATATCGCAAGATTAAAACTCAAAGATCGCAAGATTGAAAGTTAGAGATTGCAAGATTGAAACTTAAAGATCGCAAGATTGAAACTCAAAGATCGTAAGATTAAAACTCAAAGATAGCAAGATTAAAACTTAAAGATAGCAAGATTGAAACTCAAAGATCGCAAGATTGAAATTTAGAGATTGCAAGATTGAAACTCAAAGATAGCAAGATTGAACCACAAAGATCGCAAGATTAAAACTCAAAGATCGCAAAATTGAAACTCAAAGATGGCAAGATTGAAACTCAAAGATCGCAAGACTGAAAATCAAAGATCGTAAGATTTAAAATCAAAGATTGCAAGATTGAAACTCAAAGATCGCAAGATTTAAACTCAAAGATTGAACGATTGTAACTCAAAAATCGCAAGATTGAAACTCAAAGATCGCAAGATTGAAACTCAAAGATCGCAAGATTGAAACTCAAAGATCGCAAGATTGAAACTCAAAGATCGCAAAATTGAAATTCAAAGATCGCAAGATTGAAACTAAAAAATGGCAAGATTGAAACTCAAAGATTGCAAGATTCAAACTCAAAGATAGCAAGATTGAATATCAAAGATTGCAGGATTGAAACTTAAAGATTGCAAGATTGAAACTCAAAGATCGCAAGATTAAAACTCAAAGATCGAACGATTGAAACTCAAGGATTGCAAGATTGAAACTCAAAGATCGCAAGATTGAAACTCAAAGATCGCAAGATTGAAACTCAAAGATCGCAAGATTGAAACTCAAAGATCGCAAGATTGAAACTCAAAGATCGCAAGAATGAAACTCAAAGATCGCAAGATTGAAACTCAAAGATCGCAAGATTGAAACTCAAAAATCGCAAGATTGAAACTCAAAGATCTCAAAATTGAAACTTAAAGATAGCAAGATTGAAACTCAAAGATCGCAAGAATGAGACCCAAAGATCGCAAGATTGAAACTCAAAGATCGAAGGATTGAAACTCAAAGAATGCAGGATTGAAACTCAAAGATCGCAAGATTGAAACTCAAAGATCGCAAGATTGAAACCAAAAGATCACAAGATTAAAACTCAAATATCGCAAAATTAAAACTCAAAGATCGCAAGATTGAAACTTAGATTGCAAGATTGAAACTCAAAGATCGCAAGATTGAAACTCAAAGATCGCAAGATTGAAACTCAAAGATCGCAAGATTAAAACTTAAGGATAGCAAGATTGAAACTCAAAGATCGCAAGATTGAAACTCAAAGATCGCAAGATTGAAACTCAAAGATCGCAAGATTGAAACTCAAAGATCACAAGATTGAAACTCAAAGATCGCAAGATTGAAACTCAAAGATCACAAGATTGAAACTTGAAGATTGCAAGATTGAAATTCAAAGATAGCAAGTTTGAAATTAAAGATCGCAAGATTGAAACTCAAAGATCGCATGATTGAAACTCAAAGATCGCAAGAATGAAACCCAATGATCGCAAGAATGAAACTAAAAGATCGCAAGATTGAAACTCAAAGAATGCAGGATTGAAACTCAAAGATCGCAAGATTGAAACTCAAAGATCGCAAGATTGAAACCAAAAGATCTCAAGAATAAAACTCAAATATCGCAAGATTAAAACTCAAAGATCGCAAGATTGAAATTTAGAGATTGCAAGATTGAAACTTAAAGATCGCAAGATTGAAACTCAAAGATCGTAAGATTAAAACTCAAAGATAGCAAGATTAAAACTTAAAGATAGCAAGATTGAAACTCAAAGATCGCAAGATTGAAACTCAAAGATCGCAAGATTGAAACCAAAAGATCACAAGATTAAAAGTCAAATATCGCAAGATTAAAACTCAAAGATCGCAAGATTGAAATTTAGAGATTGCAAGATTGAAACTCAAAGATAGCAAGATTGAACCACAAAGATCGCAAGATTAAAACTCAAAGATCGCAAAATTGAAACTCAAAGATGGCAAGATTGAAACTCAAAGATCGCAAGACTGAAACTCAAAGATCGTAAGATTTAAAATCAAAGATTGCAAGATTGAAACTCAAAGATCGCAAGATTTAAACTCAAAGATCGAACGATTGTAACTCAAAAATCGCAAGATTGAAACTCAAAGATCGCAAGATTGAAACTCAAAGATCGCAAGATTGAAACTCAAAGATCGCAAGATTGAAACTCAAAGATCGCAAAATTGAAACTCAAAGATCGCAAGATTGAAACTAAAAAATGGCAAGATTGAAACTCAAAGATTGCAAGATTCAAACTCAAAGATAGCAAGATTGAATCTCAAAGATTGCAAGATTGAAACTTAAAGATTGCAAGATTGAAACTCAAAGATCGCAAGATTAAAACTCAAAGATCGAACGATTGAAACTCAAGGATTGCAAGATTGAAACTCAAAGATCGCAAGATTGAAACTCAAAGATCGCAAGATTGAAACTCAAAGATCGCAAGATTGAAACTCAAAGATCGCAAGATTGAAACTCAAAGATCGCAAGATTGAAACTCAAAGATCGCAAGATTGAAACTCAAAGATCGCAAGATTGAAACTCAAAAATCGCAAGATTGAAACTCAAAGATCTCAAAATTGAAACTTAAAGATAGCAAGATTGAAACTCAAAGATCACAAGATTGAAACTCAAAGATCGCAAGATTGAAACTCAAAGATCGCAAGATTGAAACTCAAAGATCACAAGATTGAAACTCAAAGATCGCAAGATTGAAACTCCAAGATCGCAAGATTTAAATTCAAAGATAGCAAGTTTGAAACTAAAAGATCGCAAGATTGAAACTCAAAGATCGCATGATTGAAACTGAAAGATTGCAAGATTGATACTTAAAGATAGCAATATTGAAACTCAAAGATCGCAAGATTGAAAATCAAAGATCGCAAGAATGAGACCTAAAGATCGCAAGATTGAAACTCAAAGATCGAAGGATTGAAACTCAAAGATTGCAGGATTGAAACTCAAAGATCGCAAGATTGAAACTCAAAGATCGCAAGATTGAAACCAAAAGATCACAAGATTAAAACTCAAATATCGCAAAATTAAAACTCAAAGATCGCAAGATTGAAACTTAGATTGCAAGATTGAAACTCAAAGATCGCAAGATTGAAACTCAAAGATCGCAAGACTGAAACTCAAAGATCGCAAGATTTAAAATCAAAGATTGCAAGATTGAAACTCAAAGATCGCAAGATTGAGACTCAAAGATAGCAAGATTGATACTCAAAGATAGCAAGTTTGAAACTCAAAGTTCGCATGATTGAAACTCAAAAATCGCAAGATTGAAACTCAAAGATCACAAGATTGGAATTCAAAGATCGCAAGATTGAAACTCAAAGATCGAACGATTGAAACTCAAAGATCGCAAGATTGAATTTCAAAGATCGCAAGATTGAAACTCAAAGTTTGCAAAATTGAAACTCAAAGATCGCAAGATTGAAACTCAAAAATGGCAAGATTCAAACTCAAAGATAGCAAGATTAAATGTCAAAGATTGCAAGATTGAAACTGAAAGATTGCAAGATTGAAACTCAAAGATCGCAAGATTAAACCTCAAAGATCGAACGGTTGAAACTCAAAGATAGCAATTTTGAAACTCAAAGATCGCATGATTGAAACTCAAAATCCGCAAGATTGAAACACAAAGATCAAAAGATTGAAACTAAAAGATCACAAGATTAAAACTCAAATATCGCAAGATTAAAACTCAAAGATCGCAAGATTGAAATTTAGAGATTGCAAGATTGAAATTCAAAGATCACAAGATTGAAATTCAAAGATCGCAAGATTGAAACTCAAAGATCGAACGATTGAAACTCAAAGATCGCAAGATTGAAACTCAAAGATCGCAAGATTCAAACCCAAAGATCGCAAGATTGAAACTCAAAGATCGCAAGATTGAAACTCAAAAATCGCAAGATTTAAACTAAAAAATAGCAAGATTGAAACTCAAGATCTCAAGATTAAAACTAAAAGATCGCAAGATTGAAAATCAAAGATCGCAAGAATGAGACCCAAAGATCGCAAAATTGAAACTCAAAGATCGAAGGATTGAAACTCAAAGAATGCAGGATTGAAACTCAAAGATCGCAAGATTGAAACTCAAAGATCGCAAGATTGAAACCAAAAGATCACAAGATTAAAACTCAAATATCGCAAAATTAAAACTCAAAGATCGTAAGATTGAAACTTAGATTGCAAGATTGAAACTCAAAGATCGCAAGATTGAAACTCAAAGATCGCAAGATTGAAACTCAAAGATCGCAAGATTAAAACTTAAGGATAGCAAGATTGAAACTCAAAGATCGCAAGATTGAAACTGAAAGATCACAAGATTGAAAATCAAAGATCGCAAGATTGAAACTCAAAGATCACAAGATTGAAACTCAAAGATCGCAAGATTGCAACTCAAAGATCGCAAGTTTGAAACTAAAAGATCGCAAGATTGAAACTCAATGATCGCATGATTGAAACTCAAAGATCGCAAGATTTAAACTCATAGATGGCAAGATTGAAATTCAAAGATCGCAAGATTGAAACTCAAAGATCGCAAGAATATAACTCAAAGATGGCAAGATTTAAACTCAATTCACAAGATTAAAACTCAAAGATGGCAAGATTTAAACTCAAAGATCATAAGATTGAAACTCAAAGATCGCAAGAATTAAACTCAAAGATCGCAAAATTGAAACTCAAAGATCGCATGATTGAAACTCAAAGATCGCAAGATTCAAACTCAAAGATCGCAAGATTGAAACTCAAAGATCGCAAGAATGAAACCCAATGATCGCAAGAATGAAACTAAAAGATCGCAAGATTGAAACTCAAAGAATGCAGGATTGAAACTCAAAGATCGCAAGATTGAAACTCAAAGATCGCAAGATTGAAACCAAAAGATCTTAAGATTAAAACTCAAATATCGCGAGATTAAAACTCAAAGATCGCAAGATTGAAATTTAGAGATTGCAAGATTGAAACTTAAAGATCGCAAGATTGAAATACAAAGATCGTAAGATTAAAACTCAAAGATAGCAAGATTAAAACTTAAAGATAGCAAGATTGAAACTCAAAGATCGCAAGATTGAAACTCAAAGATCGCAAGATTGAAACCAAAAGATCACAAGATTAAAAGTCAAATATCGCAAGATTAAAACTCAAAGATCGCAAGATTGAAATTTAGAGATTGCAAGATTGAAACTCAAAGATAGCTAGATTGAACCACAAAGATCGCAAGTTTAAAACTCAAAGATCGCAAAATTGAAACTCAAAGATGGCAAGATTGAAACTCAAAGATCGCAAGACTGAAACTCAAAGATCGTAAGATTTAAAATCAAAGATTGCAAGATTGAAACTCAAAGATCGCAAGATTTAAACTCAAAGATCGAACGATTGTAACTCTTAGATCGCAAGATTGAAACTCAAAGATCGCAAAATTGAAACTCAAAGATCGCAAAATTGAAACTAAAAAATGGCAAGATTGAAACTCAAAGATTGCAAGATTCAAACTCAAAGATAGCAAGATTGAATCTCAAAGATTGCAGGATTGAAACTTAAAGATTGCAGGATTAAAACTCAAAGATCGCAAGATTAAAACTTAAAGATCGAACGATTGAAACTCAAGGATTGCAAGATTGAAACTCAAAGATCGCAAGATTGAAACTCAAAAATCGCAAGATTGAAACTCAAGGATCGCAAGATTGAAACTCAAAGATTGCAAGATTGAAACTCAAAGATCGCAAGATTGAAACTCCAAGATCGCAAGATTGAAACTCAAAGATCGCAAGATTGAAACTCAAAAATCGCAAGATTGAAACTCAAAGATCTCAAAATTGAAACTTAAAGATAGCATAATTAAAACTCAAAGATCACAAGATTGAAACTCAAAGATCGCAAGATTGAAACTCAAAGATCGCAAGATTGAAACTCAAAGATCACAAGATTGAATCTCAAAGATCGCAAGATTGAAACTCAAAGATCGCAAGATTGAAACTCGAAGATCGCAAGATTTAAATTCAAAGATAGCAAGTTTGAAACTAAAAGATTGCAAGATTGAAACTCAAAGATCGCAAGATTGAAACTCAAAGATCGCAAGATTGAAACCAAAAGATCACAAGATTAAAAGTCAAATATCGCAAGATTAAAACTCAAAGATCGCAAGATTGAAATTAGAGATTGCAAGATTGAAACTTAAAGATAGCAAGATTGAACCACAAAGATCGCAAGTTTAAAACTCAAAGATCGCAAAATTGAAACTCAAAGATGGCAAGATTGAAACTCAAAGATCGCAAGACTGAAACTCAAAGATCGAACGATTGAAACTCAAGGATTGCAAGATTGAAACTCAAAGATCGCAAGATTGAAACTCAAAGATCGCAAGATTGAAACTCAAAGATCGCAAGATTGAAACTCAAAGATCGCAAGATTGAAACTCAAAGATCGCAAGATTGAAACTCAAAGATCGCAAGATTGAAACTCAAAGATCGCAAGATTGAAACTCAAAGATCGCAAGATTGAAACTCAAAAATCGCAAGATTGAAACTCAAAGATCTCAAAATTGAAACTTAAAGATAGCAAGATTGAAACTCAAAGATCACAAGATTGAAACTCAAAGATCGCAAGATTGAAACTCAAAGATCGCAAGATTGAAACTCAAAGATCACAAGATTGAAACTCAAAGATCGCAAGATTGAAACTCAAAGATCGCAAGATTGAAACTCGAAGATCGCAAGATTGAAACTCGAAGATCGTATGATTGAAACTGAAAGATTGCAAGATTGATACTTAAAGATAGCAATATTGAAACTCAAAGATCGCAAGATTAAAAATCAAAGATCGCAAGATTGAAACCTAAAGATCGCAAGATTGAAACTCAAAGATCGAAGATTGAAACTCAAAGATTGCAGATTGAAACTCAAAGATCGCAAGATTGAAACTCAAAGATCGCAAGATTGAAACCAAAAGATCACAAGATTGAAAACTCAAAGATCGCAAGATTGAAACTCAAAGATCGCAAGATTGAAACTTAAGATTGCAAGATTGAAACTCAAAGATCGCAAGATTGAAACTCAAAGATCGCAAGATTGAAACTCAAAGATCGCAAGATTTAAACTCAAAGATCGCAAGATTGAAACTCAAAGATCGCAAGATTGAAACTCAAAGATAGCAAGATTGAAACTCAAAGATAGCAAGATTGAAACTCAAAGATCGCAAGATTGAAACTCAAAGATCGCAAGATTGAAACTCAAAGATCGCAAGATTCAAACCCAAAGATCGCAAGATTGAAACTCAAAGATCGCAAGATTGAAACTCAAAAATCGCAAGATTTAAACTAAAAGATAGCAAGATTGAAACTCAAGATCTCAAGATTAAAACTAAAAGATCGCAAGATTGAAAATCAAAGATCGCAAGAATGAGACCCAAAGATCGCAAGATTGAAACTCAAAGATCGAATGATTGAAACTCAAAGAATGCAGGATTGAAACTCAAAGATCGCAAGATTGAAACTCAAAGATCGCAAGATTGAAACCAAAAGATCACAAGATTAAAACTCAAATATCGCAAAATTAAAACTCAAAGATCGTAAGATTGAAACTTAGATTGCAAGATTGAAACTCAAAGATCGCAAGATTGAAACTCAAAGATCGCAAGATTGAAACTCAAAGATCGCAAGATTAAAACTTAAGGATAGCAAGATTGAAACTCAAAGATCGCAAGATTGAAACTGAAAGATCACAAGATTGAAAATCAAAGATCGCAAGATTGAAACTCAAAGATCACAAGATTGAAACTCAAAGATCGCAAGATTGCAACTCAAAGATCGCAAGTTTGAAACTAAAAGATCGCAAGATTGAAACTCAATGATCGCATGATTGAAACTCAAAGATCGCAAGATTTAAACTCATAGATGGCAAGATTGAAATTCAAAGATCGCAAGATTGAAACTCAAAGATCGCAAGAATATAACTCAAAGATGGCAAGATTTAAACTCAATTCACAAGATTAAAACTCAAAGATGGCAAGATTTAAACTCAAAGATCATAAGATTGAAACTCAAAGATCGCAAGAATTAAACTCAAAGATCGCAAAATTGAAACTCAAAGATCGCATGATTGAAACTCAAAGATCGCAAGATTCAAACTCAAAGATCGCAAGATTGAAACTCAAAGATCGCAAGAATGAAACCCAATGATCGCAAAAATGAAACTAAAAGATCGCAAGATTGAAACTCAAAGAATGCAGGATTGAAACTCAAAGATCGCAAGATTGAAACTCAAAGATCGCAAGATTGAAACCAAAAGATCTTAAGATTAAAACTCAAATATCGCGAGATTAAAACTCAAAGATCGCAAGATTGAAATTTAGAGATTGCAAGATTGAAACTTAAAGATCGCAAGATTGAAATACAAAGATCGTAAGATTAAAACTCAAAGATAGCAAGATTAAAACTTAAAGATAGCAAGATTGAAACTCAAAGATCACAAGATTGAAACTCAAAGATCGCAAGATTGAAACCAAAAGATCACAAGATTA
Source organism: Stictocephala bisonia (assembly GCA_035578905.1). Taxonomy (NCBI): domain Eukaryota; kingdom Metazoa; phylum Arthropoda; class Insecta; order Hemiptera; family Membracidae; genus Stictocephala; species Stictocephala bisonia. The sequence continues at coordinate 90,171 of JAQJVL010001898.1, forward strand.
AAAGTCAAATATCGCAAGATTAAAACTCAAAGATCGCAAGATTGAAATTTAGAGATTGCAAGATTGAAACTCAAAGATAGCAAGATTGAACCACAAAGATCGCAAGTTTAAAACTCAAAGATCGCAAAATTGAAACTCAAAGATGGCAAGATTGAAACTCAAAGATCGCAAGACTGAAACTCAAAGATCGTAAGATTTAAAATCAAAGATTGCAAGATTGAAACTCAAAGATCGCAAGATTTAAACTCAAAGATCGAACGATTGTAACTCAAAAATCGCAAGATTGAAACTCAAAGATCGCAAGATTGAAACTCAAAGATCGCAAAATTGAAACTAAAAAATGGCAAGATTGAAACTCAAAGATTGCAAGATTCAAACTCAAAGATAGCAAGATTGAATCTCAAAGATTGCAGGATTGAAACTTAAAGATTGCAGGATTAAAACTCAAAGATCGCAAGATTAAAACTTAAAGATCGAACGATTGAAACTCAAGGATTGCAAGATTGAAACTCAAAGATCGCAAGATTGAAACTCAAAAATCGCAAGATTGAAACTCAAGGATCGCAAGATTGAAACTCAAAGATTGCAAGATTGAAACTCAAAGATCGCAAGATTGAAACTCCAAGATCGCAAGATTGAAACTCAAAGATCGCAAGATTGAAACTCAAAAATCGCAAGATTGAAACTCAAAGATCTCAAAATTGAAACTTAAAGATAGCATAATTAAAACTCAAAGATCACAAGATTGAAACTCAAAGATCGCAAGATTGAAACTCAAAGATCGCAAGATTGAAACTCAAAGATCACAAGATTGAATCTCAAAGATCGCAAGATTGAAACTCAAAGATCGCAAGATTGAAACTCGAAGATCGCAAGATTTAAATTCAAAGATAGCAAGTTTGAAACTAAAAGATTGCAAGATTGAAACTCAAAGATCGCAAGATTGAAACTCAAAGATCGCAAGATTGAAACCAAAAGATCACAAGATTAAAAGTCAAATATCGCAAGATTAAAACTCAAAGATCGCAAGATTGAAATTTAGAGATTGCAAGATTGAAACTTAAAGATAGCAAGATTGAACCACAAAGATCGCAAGTTTAAAACTCAAAGATCGCAAAATTGAAACTCAAAGATGGCAAGATTGAAACTCAAAGATCGCAAGACTGAAACTCAAAGATCGAACGATTGAAACTCAAGGATTGCAAGATTGAAACTCAAAGATCGCAAGATTGAAACTCAAAGATCGCAAGATTGAAACTCAAAGATCGCAAGATTGAAACTCAAAGATCGCAAGATTGAAACTCAAAGATCGCAAGATTGAAACTCAAAGATCGCAAGATTGAAACTCAAAGATCGCAAGATTGAAACTCAAAGATCGCAAGATTGAAACTCAAAAATCGCAAGATTGAAACTCAAAGATCTCAAAATTGAAACTTAAAGATAGCAAGATTGAAACTCAAAGATCACAAGATTGAAACTCAAAGATCGCAAGATTGAAACTCAAAGATCGCAAGATTGAAACTCAAAGATCACAAGATTGAAACTCAAAGATCGCAAGATTGAAACTCAAAGATCGCAAGATTGAAACTCGAAGATCGCAAGATTTAAATTCAAAGATAGCAAGTTTGAAACTAAAAGATCGCAAGATTGAAACTCGAAGATCGTATGATTGAAACTGAAAGATTGCAAGATTGATACTTAAAGATAGCAAGATTGAAACTCAAAGATCGCAAGATTAAAAATCAAAGATCGCAAGAATGAGACCTAAAGATCGCAAGATTGAAACTCAAAGATCGAAGGATTGAAACTCAAAGATTGCAGGATTGAAACTCAAAGATCGCAAGATTGAAACTCAAAGATCGCAAGATTGAAACCAAAAGATCACAAGATTAAAACTCAAATATCGCAAAATTAAAACTCAAAGATCGCAAGATTGAAACTTAGATTGCAAGATTGAAACTCAAAGATCGCAAGATTGAAACTCAAAGATCGCAAGACTGAAACTCAAAGATCGCAAGATTTAAAATCAAAAATTAAGAGATTGAAACTCAAAGATCGCAAGATTGAGACTCAAAGATAGCAAGATTGATACTCAAAGATAGCAAGTTTGAAACTCAAAGTTCGCATGATTGAAACTCAAAAATCGCAAGATTGAAACTCAAAGATCACAAGATTGGAATTCAAAGATCGCAAGATTGAAACTCAAAGATCGCAAGATTGAAACTCAAAGATCGCAAGATTGAAACTCAAAGATCGCAAAATTGAAACTCAAAGATCGCAAGATTGAAACTCAAAAATGGCAAGATTGAAACTCAAAGATTGCAAGATTCAAACTCAAAGATAGCAAGATTGAATGTCAAAGATTGCAAGATTGAAACTTAAAGATTGCAAGATTGAAACTCAAAGATCGCAAGATTGAAACTCAAAGATCGAACGATTGAAACTCAAAGATAGCAAGTTTGAAACTCAAAGATCGCATGATTAAAACTCAAAAATCGCAAGATTGAAACTCAAAGATCAAAAGATTGAAATTCAAAGATCGCAAGATTGAAACTAAAAGATCGAACGATTGAAACTCAAAGATCGCAAGATTGAAACTCAAAGATCGCAAGATTGAAACTCAAAAATCGCAAGATTGAAACTGAAAGATCGCAAGATTGAAACTCAAAAATCGTAAAATTGAAACTCAAAGATGTCAAGATTGAAACTCAAAAATGGCAAGATTTAAACTCAAAGATAGCAAGATTGAATCTCAAAGATTGCAAGATTAAAACTTAAAGATTGCAAGATTGAAATTCAAAGATCGCAAGATTGAAACTCAAAGATCGCAAGATTGAAACTCAAAGATCGCAAGATTGAAACTTAAAGATTGCAAGATTGAAATTCAAAGATAGCAAGTTTGAAACTAAAAGATCGCAAGATTGAAACTCAATGATCGCATGATTGAAACTCAAAGATCGCAAGATTTAAACTCATAGATGGCAAGATTGAAATTCAAAGATCGCAAGATTGAAACTCAAAGATCGCAAGAATATAACTCAAAGATGGCAAGATTTAAACTCAATTCACAAATTTAAAACTCAAAGATGGCAAGATTTAAACTCAAAGATCGTAAGATTGAAACTCAAAGATCGCAAGAATTAAACTCAAATATCGCAAAATTGAAACTCAAAGATCGCATGATTGAAACTCAAAGATCGCAAGATTCAAACTCAAAGATCGCAAGATTGAAACTCAAAGATCGCAAGAATTAAACCCAATGATCGCAAGAATGAAACTAAAAGATCGCAAAATTGAAACTCAAAGAATGCAGGATTGAAACTCAAAGATCGCAAGATTGAAACTCAAAGATCGCAAGATTGAAACCAAAAGATCTCAAGAATAAAACTCAAATATCGCAAGATTAAAACTCAAAGATCGCAAGATTGAAATTTAGAGATTGCAAGATTGAAACTTAAAGATCGCAAGATTGAAACTCAAAGATCGTAAGATTAAAACTCAAAGATAGCAAGATTAAAACTTAAAGATAGCAAGATTGAAACTCAAAGATCGCAAGATTGAAACTCAAAGATCGCAAGATTGAAACCAAAAGATCACAAGATTAAAAGTCAAATATCGCAAGATTAAAACTCAAAGATCGCAAGATTGAAATTTAGAGATTGCAAGATTGAAACTCAAAGATAGCAAGATTGAACCACAAAGATCGCAAGTTTAAAACTTAAAGATCGCAAAATTGAAACTCAAAGATGGCAAGATTGAAACTCAAAGATCGCAAGACTGAAACTCAAAGATCGTAAGATTTAAAATCAAAGATTGCAAGATTGAAACTCAAAGATCGCAAGATTTAAACTCAAAGATCGAACGATTGTAACTCTTAGATCGCAAGATTGAAACTCAAAGATCGCAAAATTGAAACTCAAAGATCGCAAGATTAAAACTAAAAAATGGCAAGATTAAAACTCAAAGATTGCAAGATTCAAACTCAAAGATAGCAAGATTGAATCTCAAAGATTGCAGGATTGAAACTTAAAGATTGCAAGATTGAAACTCAAAGATCGCAAGATTAAAACTTAAAGATCGAACGATTGAAACTCAAGGATTGCAAGATTGAAACTCAAAGATCGCAAGATTGAATCTCAAAAATCGCAAAATTGAAACTCAAAGATCGTAAGATTAAAACTCAAAGATCAAACGATTGAAACTCAAGGATCGCAAGATTGAAACTCAAAGATCGCAAGATTGAAACCAAAAGATCGCAAGATTGAAACTCAAAAATCGCAAGATTGAAACTCAAAGATCTCAAAATTGAAACTTAAAGATAGCAAGATTAAAACTCAAAGATCACAAGATTGAAACTCAAAGATCGCAAGATTGAAACTCAAAGATCGCAAGATTGAAACTCAAAGATCACAAGATTGAATCTCAAAGATCGCAAGATTGAAACTCAAAGATCGCAAGATTGAAACTCGAAGATCGCAAGATTTAAATTCAAAGATAGCAAGTTTGAAACTAAAAGATTGCAAGATTGAAACTCAAAGATCGCAAGATTGAAACTCAAAGATCGCAAGATTGAAACCAAAAGATCACAAGATTAAAAGTCAAATATCGCAAGATTAAAACTCAAAGATCGCAAGATTGAAATTTAGAGATTGCAAGATTGAAACTCAAAGATAGCAAGATTGAACCACAAAGATCGCAAGTTTAAAACTCAAAGATCGCAAAATTGAAACTCAAAGATGGCAAGATTGAAACTCAAAGATCGCAAGACTGAAACTCAAAGATCGAACGATTGAAACTCAAGGATTGCAAGATTGAAACTCAAAGATCGCAAGATTGAAACTCAAAGATCGCAAGATTGAAACTCAAAGATCGCAAGATTGAAACTCAAAGATCGCAAGATTGAAACTCAAAGATCGCAAGATTGAAACTCAAAGATCGCAAGATTGAAACTCAAAGATCGCAAGATTGAAACTCAAAGATCGCAAGATTGAAACTCAAAAATCGCAAGATTGAAACTCAAAGATCTCAAAATTGAAACTTAAAGATAGCAAGATTGAAACTCAAAGATCACAAGATTGAAACTCAAAGATCGCAAGATTGAAACTCAAAGATCGCAAGATTGAAACTCAAAGATCACAAGATTGAAACTCAAAGATCGCAAGATTGAAACTCAAAGATCGCAAGATTGAAACTCGAAGATCGCAAGATTTAAATTCAAAGATAGCAAGTTTGAAACTAAAAGATTGCAAGATTGAAACTCAAAGATCGCAAGATTGAAACTCAAAGATCGCAAGATTGAAACTCAAAAATCGCAAGATTGAAACTCAAAGATCTCAAAATTGAAACTTAAAGATAGCAAGATTGAAACTCAAAGATCACAAGATTGAAACTCAAAGATCGCTAGATTGAAACTCAAAGATCGCAAGACTGAAACTCAAAGATCGCAAGATTTAAAATCAAAGATTGCAAGATTGAAACTCAAAGATCGCAAGATATAGACTCAAAGATAGCAAGATTGATACTCAAAGATAGCAAGTTTGAAACTCAAAGTTCGCATGATTGAAACTCAAAAATCGCAAGATTGAAACTCAAAGATCACAAGATTGGAATTCAAAGATCGCAAGATTAAACTCAAAGATCGCAAGATTAAACTCAAAGATCGCAAGATTGAAACTCAAAGATTGCAAAATTGAAACTCAAAGATCGCAAGATTGAAACTCAAAAATGGCAAGATTGAAACTCAAAGATTGCAAGATTCAAACTCAAAGATAGCAAGATTGAATGTCAAAGATTGCAAGATTGAAACTTAAAGATTGCAAGATTAAAACTCAAAGATCGCAAGATTAAACCTCAAAGATCGAACGATTGAAACTCAAAGATAGCAAGTTTGAAACTCAAAGATCGCATGATTGAAACTCAAAAATCGCACGATTGAAACTCAAAGATCAAAAGATTGAAATTCAAAGATCGCAAGATTGAAACTAAAAGATCGAACGATTGAAACTCAAAGATCGCAAGATTGAAACTCAAAGATCGCAAGATTGAAACTCAAAGATCGCAAGATTGAAACTGAAAGATCGCAAGATTGAAACTCAAAAATCGTAAAATTGAAACTCAAAGATGTCAAGATTGAAACTCAAAAATGGCAAGATTTAAACTCAAAGATAGCAAGATTGAATCTCAAAGATTGCAAGATTGAAACTTAAAGATTGCAAGATTGAAACTCAAAGATCGCAAGATTGAAACTCAAAGATCGCAAGATTGAAACCCAAAGATCGCAAGATTGAAACTTGAAGATTGCAAGATTGAAATTCAAAGATAGCAAGTTTGAAACTAAAAGATCGCAAGATTGAAACTCAAAGATCACATGATTAAAACTCAAAGATCGCAAGATTTAAACTCATAGATGGCAAGATTGAAATTCAAAGATCGCAAGATTGAAACTCAAAGATCGCAAGAATAAAACTCAAAGATGGCAAGATTTAAACTCAATTCGCAAGATTAAAACTCAAAGATGGCAAGACTGAAACTCAAAGATCACAAGATTGAAACTCAAAGATCGCAAGAATTAAACTCAAAGATCGCAAGATTGAAACTCAAAGATCGCATGATTGAAACTCAAAGATCGCAAGATTCAAACTCAAAGATCGCAAGATTGAAACTCAAAGATCGCAAGAATGAAACCTAAAGATCGCAAGAATGAAACTAAAAGATCGCAAGATTGAAACTCAAAGAATGCAGGATTGAAACTCAAAGATCGCAAGATTGAAAATCAAAGATCGCAAGAATGAAACGAAAAGATCACAAGATTAAAACTCAAATATCGCAAGATTAAAACTCAAAGATCGCAAGATTGAAATTTAGAGATTGCAAGATTGAAACTCAAAGATCACAAGATTGAAATTCAAAGATCGCAAGATTGAAACTCAAAGATCGAACGATTGAAACTAAAAGATCGCAAGATTGAAACTCAAAGATCGCAAGATTGAAACTCAAAGATCACAAGATTGAAACTCAAAGATCGCAAGATTGAAACTCAAAGATCGCAAGATTGAAACTCGAAGATCGCAAGATTGAAATTCAAAGATAGCAAGTTTGAAACTAAAAGATCGCAAGATTGAAACTCAAAGATCGCATGATTGAAACTGAAAGATTTCTAGATTGATAATTAAAGATAGCAAGATTGAAACTCAAAGTTTGCAAGTTTGAAACTCAAAGATAGCAAGTTTGAAACTCAAAGATCGCATGATTGAAACTCAAAAATCGCAAGATTGAAACTCAAAGATCACAAGATTGAAATTCAAAGATCGCAAGATTGAAACTCAAAGATCGAACGATTTAAACTCAAACATCGCAAGATTGAAACTCAAAGATCGCAAGATTGAAACTTAAAGATCGCAAGATTAAAACTCAAAGATCGCAAGATTGAAACTCAAAGATCGCAAAATTGAAACTCAAAGATCGCAAGATTGAAACTCAAAAATGGCAAGATTGAAACTCAAAGATTGCAAGATTCAAACTCAAAGATCGCAAGATTAAAACTCAAAGATCGAACGATTGAAACTCAAAGATCGCAAGATTGAACCTCAAATATCGAACGATTGAAACTCAAAGATAGCAAGTTTGAAACTCAAAGATCGCATGATTGAAACTCAAAATCCGCAAGATTGAAACTCAAAGATCGCAAGATTGAAACTCAAAGATCGCAAGATTGAAACTCAAAGATCGCAAGATTGAAACTCAAAAATGGCAAAATTGAAACTCAAAGATTGCAAGATTTAAACTCAAAGATAGCAAGATTGAATCTTAAAGATTGCAAGATTGAAACTCAAAGATCGCAAGATTGAAACTCAAAGATCGCAAGAATGGAAGTCAAAGATCGCAAGATTGAAACTCAAAAATGGCAAGATTAAAACTCAAAGATTGCAAGATTCAAACTCAAAGATCGCAAGATTAAAACTCAAAGATCGAACGATTGAAACTCAAAGATCGCAAGATTGAACCTCAAATATCGAACGATTGAAACTCAAAGATAGCAAGTTTGAAACTCAAAGATCGCATGATTGAAACTCAAAATCCGCAAGATTGAAACTCAAAGATCAAAAGATTGAAATTCAAAGATCGCAAGATTGAAACTAAAAGATCGAACGATTGAAACTTAAAGATCGCAAGATTGAAACTTAAAGATCGCAAGAATGGAAGTCAAAGATCGCAAGATTGAAACTCAAAGATCGCAAGATTAAAACTCAAAGATCGTAAAATTGAAACTCAAAGATCGCAAGATTGAAACTCAAAAATGGCAAAATTGAAACTCAAAGATTGCAAGATTTAAACTCAAAGATAGCAAGATTGAATCTCAAAGATTGCAAGATTGAAACTCAAAGATTGCAGGATTGAAACTCAAAGATCGCAAGATTGAAACTCAAAGATCGCAAGATTGTAACTCAAAGATCGCAAGATTGAAACTTAAAGATAGCAAGATTGAAACTCAAAGATCGCAAGATTGAAACTCAAAGATCGCAAGATTGAAACTCAAAGATCGCAAGATTGAAACTCAAAGATCACAAGATTGAAACTCAAAGATCGCAATATTGAAACTCAAAGATCGCAAGATTGAAACTTGAAGATTGCAAGATTGAAATTCAAAGATAGCAAGTTTGAAACTAAAAGATCGCAAGATTAAAACTCAAAGATCGCATGATTGAAACTCAAAGATCGCAAGACTTAAACTCATAGATGGCAAGATTGAAATTCAAAGATCGCAAGAATAAAACTTAAAGATCGCAAGAATAAAACTCAAAGATGGCAAGATTTAAACCCAATTCGCAAGATTAAAACTCAAAGATGGCAAGATTGAAACTCAAAGATCGCAAGATTGAAACTCAAAGATCGCAAGAATTAAACTCAAAGATCGCAAGATTGAAACTCAAAGATCGCATGATTGAAACTCAAAGATCGCAAGATTCAAACTCAAAGATCGCAAGATTGAAACTCAAAGATCGCAAGAATGAAACCCAAAGATCGCAAGAATGAAACTAAAAGATCGCAAGAATGAAACTCAAAGAATGCAGGATTGAAACTCAAAGATCGCAAGATTGAAACTCAAAGATCGCAAGATTGAAACCAAAAGATCACAAGATTAAAACACAAATATCGCAAGATTAAAACTCAAAGATCGCAAGATTGAAATTTAGAGATTGCAAGATTGAAACTCAAAGATCACAAGATTGAAATTCAAAGATCGCAAGATTGAAACTCAAAGAACGAACGATTGAAACTCAAAGATCGCAAGATTGAAACTCAAAGATCGCAAGATTGAAACCCAAAGATCGCAAGATTGAAACTCAAAGATCGCAAGATTGAAACTCAAAGATCGCAAGATTTAAACTAAAAAATAGTAAGATTGAAACTCAAAGATTTTAAGATTGAAACTAAAAGATCGCAAGATTGAAAATCAAAGATCGCAAGAATGAGACCTAAAGATCGCAAGATTGAAACTCAAAGATCGCAAGAATAAAACTCAAAGATGGCAAGATTTAAACTCAATTCGCAAGATTAAAACTCAAAGATGGCAAGATTGAAACTCAAAGATCGCAAGATTGAAACTCAAAGATCGCAAGAATTAAACTCAAAGATCGCAAGATTGAAACTCAAAGATCGCATGATTGAAACTCAAAGATCGCAAGATTCAAACTCAAAGATCGCAAGATTGAAACTCAAAGATCGCAAGAATGAAACCCAAAGATCGCAAGAATGAAACTAAAAGATCGCAAGATTGAAACTCAAAGAATGCAGGATTGAAACTCAAAGATCGCAAGATTGAAAATCAAAGATCGCAAGATTGAAACCAAAAGATCACAAGATTAAAACTCAAATATCGCAAGATTAAAACTCAAAGATCGCAAGATTGAAATTTAGAGATTGCAAGATTGAAACTCAAAGATCACAAGATTGAAATTCAAAGATCGCAAGATTGAAACTCAAAGATCGAACGATTGAAACTCAAAGATTGCAAGATTGAAACTCAAAGATCGCAAGATTGAAACTCAAAGATCGCAAGATTGAAACTCAAAGATAACAAGATTGAAACTCAAAGATCGCAAGATTGAAACTCAAAGATCGCAAGATTAAAACTCGAAGATCGCAAGATTGAAATTCAAAGATAGCAAGTTTGAAACTAAAAGATCGCAAGATTGAAACTCAAAGATCGCATGATTGAAACTGAAAGATTGCAAGATTGATAGTTAAAGATAGCAAGATTGAAACTCAAAGATCGCAAGATTGAAACTCAATGATAGCAAGTTTGAAACTCAAAGATCGCATGATTGAAACTCAAAAATCGCAAGATTGAAACTCAAAGATCACAAGATTGAAATTCAAAGATCACAAGATTGAAACTCAAAAATGGAAAGATTGAAACTCAAAGATTGCAAGATTCAAACTCAAAGATAGCAAGATTGAATCTCAAAGATTGCAAGATTGAAACTTAAAGATTGCAAGATTGAAACTCAAAGATCGCAAGATTAAAACTCAAAGATCGAACGATTGAAACTCAAAGATCGCAAGATTGAACCTCAAAGATCGAACGATTGAAATTCAAAGATAGCAAGTTTGAAACTCAAAGATCGCATGATTGAAACTCAAAATCCGCAAGATTGAAACTCAAAGATCAAAAGATTGAAATTCAAAGATCGCAAGATTGAAACTAAAAGATCGAACGATTGAAACTCAAAGATCGCAAGATTGAAACTCAAAGATCGCAAGATTGGAACTCAAAGATCGCAAGATTGAAACTCAAAGATCGCAAGATTGAAACTCAAAGATCACAAGATTGAAACTCAAAGATCGCAAGATTGAAACTCAAAGATCGCAAGATTGAAACTTGAAGATTGCAAGATTGAAATTCAAAGATAGCAAGTTTGAAACTAAAAGATCGCAAGATTTAAACTCAAAGATCGCATGATTGAAACTCAAAGATCGCAAAATTTAAACTCATAGATTGGCAAGATTGAAATTCAAAGATCGCAAGATTGAAACTCAAAGATCGCAAGAATAAAACTCAAAGATGGCAAGATTTAAACTCAATTCGCAAGATTAAAACTCAAAGATGGCAAGACTGAAACTCAAAGATCGCAAGATTGAAACTCAAAGATCGCAAGAATTAAACTCAAAGATCGCAAGATTAAAACTCAAAGATCGCAAGAATGAAACCCAAAGATCGCAAGAATGAAACTAAAAGATCGCAAGATTGAAACTCAAAGAATGCAGGGATGAAACTCAAAGATCGCAAGATTGAAACTCAAAGATCGCAAGATTGAAACCAAAAGATCACAAGATTAAAACTCAAATATCGCAAGATTAAAACTCAAAGATCGCAAGATTGAAATTTAGAGATTGCAAGATTGAAACTCAAAGATCACAAGATTGAAATTCAAAGATCGCAAGATTGAAACTCAAAGATCGAACGATTGAAACTTAAAGATCGCAAGATTGAAACTCAAAGATTGCAAGATTGAAACCTAAAGATCGCAAGATTGAAACTCAAAGATCGCAAGATTGAAACTCAAAAATCGCAAGATTTAAACTAAAAAATAGCAAGATTGAAACTAAAAGATCTCAAGATTAAAACTAAAAGATCGCAAGATTGAAAATCAAAGATCGCAAGAATGACACCCAGAAAGATCGCAAGATTGAAACTCAAAGATCGAAGGATTGAAACTCAAAGAATGCAGGATTAAAACTCAAAGATCGCAAGATTAAAACTCAAAGATCGCAAGATTTAAACCAAAAGATCACAAGATTAAAACTCAAATATCGCAAGATTGAAACTCAAAGATCGCAAGACTGAAACTCAAAGATCGCAAGATTTAAAATCAAAAATTGAGAGATTGAAACTCAAAGATCGCAAGATTGAAACTCAAAGATATCAAGATTGATACTCAAAGATAGCAAGTTTGAAACTCAAAGTTCGCATGATTGAAACTCAAAAATCGCAAGATTGAAACTCAAAGATCACAAGATTGAAATTCAAAGATCGCAAGATTGAAACTCAAAGATCGAAAAGAAATTTAAACCCCAAAAACGCAAGGGTTGAAACTCAAAGATCGCAAGATTTAAACTCAAAGATCGAAGTTTTAAAAATCAAAGGGTCGCAATATTTAAACTCAAAAATCGCCAAAAAATTTAAAAAATCAAAGATCGCAAAATTGAAAAATCAAAAATGGGGAAATTGAAACCAAAGATTGCAAAATTCAAATCAAAAATATAAGGATTGAATCCAAAGATTGAAAATTGAAACTTAAAGATTGCAAGATTGAAAACTCAAAGATCCCCAGATTAAAAACTCAAAAATTTGAACAAATTTAAAATCAAAGACGCAAGATTGGAAAAATCAAAAATCGCAAAAAATTGAAACCAAAGATTTGTAAAATTTAACTCAAAAAATCGCAAGATTGAAACTCAAAAAAAAGGCAAGATTAAAAATCAAAAAATTGCAAAAATTTTAAATCAAAGATACAAGATTTAATTCAAAGAAAATTTAAGATTGAAACTTAAAGATTGCAAAATTTTAAAAATCAAAGATCGCAAGATTGAAAATCAAAAATCGCAAAATTGAAACTCAAAGATCGCAAAATTGAAAAATTAAAGATAGAAAATTGAAAAAATCAAAGATCGCAAAATTTAAACAAAAGATCGCAAGATTTGAAACTCAAAGATCGCAAGATTGAAATCAAAGATCACAAGATTTTTAAACTCAAAGATCGCAAGATTTTAAACCAAAGATCGAAGATTGGGAAAATTGAAGATTGCAAGATTGAAATTTTAAAGATAGCAAGTTTGAAACTAAAAGATGCAAAATTGAAACTCAAAGATCGCATGGGGTTTAAACTCAAAGATCGCAAATTTAAACTCATAGTGGCAAGATTGAAATTCAAAAATCGCAAGATTGAAACTCAAAGATCGCAAAAAAAAAACTCAAAGATGGGGAAGATTTTTTAAATCAATTTTGCAAGATTTTAAAACCCCAAAGATGGCAATATTGAAACTCAAGATTGCAAGAATTTTAAAAATCAAAGATCGCAAGAATTAAACTCAAAGATCGCAAGATTGAAAATCCCCAAAATCGCATGATTGAAAATCAAAGCCCCAAGATTCAAACTCAAAGATCGGGAAGATTTTAAACTCAAAAATCGGGAAGAATGAAACCCAAAGATCGCAAAAAATGAAAATAAAAGATCGCAAGAAATTGAAACTCCAAAAAATGCAGGGGTTGAAACTCAAAGATCGCAAATTTTTAAAACCCAAAAATCGCAAGATTTAAAAACCAAAAAAATCACCCAAAATTAAAAAATCAAATATCCCCAAAAAATTAAAAATAAAAATCACAAAAATTTAAATTTTGTTTATTGCAAGATTTTAAAACCAAAGATCGCAAAATTTTAAACCCCAAAGACGTAAGATTAAAACTCAAAGAAAGCAAAATTGAAAAATAAAGATCGCTAGTTTAAAACTCAAGATCGCAAAATTTAAACTCAAAGATGGCAAAAATTTTAAAAACAAAGATCATAAGGGCTGAAAATCAAAGAATGCAGGATTGAAAAATCAAAGATCGCAAGATTGAAACTCAAAAAAAAGCAAAATTTAAAAATTTAAAAATAGCAAGATGAAAAATCAAAGGGTAGCAAGGGAATTGAAACTCAAAGTCGCAAGATTGACACTCAAAAATCGCAAGATTGAAAATCAAAAAATCGCAAGATTGAAACTTTAAAGATCGCAAGATTGAAACTAAAAGAACGCAAGATTTAAAAATCAAAGATCGCAAGACTAAAAATTAAAGATAGCAAGAAATTTAAACTCAAAAATCGCAAAATTTTAAACTCAAAGAAACGCAAGAAATTTAAACCAAAAGAACACAAGAAATTAAAAAATCAAATATCCAAGATTAAAACTCAAAGATCGCAAGATTGAAATTTTGAGATTTTCCAAAAATTTAAACTCAAAGATCGCAAATTTAAACTCAAAGTCACAATTGCAATCAAAAATAGAAGAAATTTAACCACAAAGATCGCAAGTTTTAAAAAATTAAAGATCGCAAAAATTTAAACTCAAAGATGGGAAGATTGGAAAAAATCAAAAATCGCAAAGGGCTTTAAAAATTTAAAAAATCGTAAGATTTTTAAAATAAAGATTGCAAGATTGAAACTCAAAGATCGCAAGGGTTTAAACTCAAAGATAGCCAAAATTGAAACTCAAAAAAATAGCAATTTGAAACTCAAAGATCGCATGATTGAAACTCAAAATTCGCAAAAATTTTAAACTCAAAAATTTAAGATTGAAATTCAAAGTTTGCAAGATTGAAATCAAAAATCGAACGATTTAAACTCAAAAAATCGCAAGATTGAAACTCAAAAATTGGGCCAAAATTTCAAACTCAAAAAAAAAGCAAATTGAATCTCAAAGTTTTCAAAAATTTGGGAAAATTTTAAAAATTGCAAGATTTAAAAATCAAAGAAACGCAAGATTAAAAAATCAAAGATCCCAACGGGTCGAAACTCAAAGGGGTCGCAAGATTGGAAAATCAAAGATCGAAGATTGAAACTCAAAAATCGCAAGATTGAAACTCAAAAGATCGCAAAAATTGAAACTCAAAGAACGCAAAAAATTGAAACTCAAAGATCGCAAGATTGGGAAAATCAAAGAAACGCAAAAATTTAAAAATCAAAGATCGCAAGATTTAAAAATCAAAAATTTGCAAGATTTTTAAACTCAAAGGGTCGCCAAGATTGAAACTTAAAGATAGCAAAAATTGAAACTAAAAAATCGCAAGATTTAAACTCAAAGATCGCAAGATTTAAAAACAAAGGGTCGCCCAAAAATTTAAACTCAAAAAATAAAAGATTGGGAAAATCAAAAATCGCAAGATTGAAACTCAAAGATTGTCAAGATTTTTAAATCGAAATCGCAAGATTGAAATTTTAAAGGGTAGCAAGTTTGAAACTTTAAAAAATCGCAAGATTAAAAATCAAAGATCGCATGTTGAAAAATCAAAAATCGCAAGAAATTTAAAATCATAGGGTGGCAAGATTGAATTTCAAAAGATCGCCCAAAAATTTAAAAATCAAAAAATCACAAAATTGAAAATCAAACATCCAAGATTGAAACTCAAAGATCGCAAGATTTTAAACTTAAGATTGTAAGAATTTAAAAATTTAAAGAAAGCAAGTTTTTAAACTAAAAATCCCCAAGATTGAAACCCCAAAAATCGCCCAAAATTTAAAATCATAGATGGCAAGATTTTAAATTTAAAGATCGCAAGAAATTTAAACTCAAAAAATCGCAAGAATTTAAAAAAAAAAGAAAGGCAAAATTTAAAACTCAAATTTGGGAAGAATTTAAAAAACAAAATGGCAAGATTTAAACCAAATATCGCAAGATTGAACCTCGGGATCGAAAGGGTTTTAAAATCAAAGATTGCAAGAATTTAAAATCAAAGAAACGCCCCTTTATTGAAACTCAAAAATTTGCAAGAATGAAACCCAAAGAAACGCAAAAATAAAACTAAAAAATCGCAAGATTGAAACCAAAAAATCACAAGATTAAAAAATCAAATATCGCCCAAAATTAAAACTCAAAGATCATAAGGGTTAAAAAATCCCAAGATTAGCAAGATTGAACCCACAAAGATCGCCCAAAAATTTAAAAATCAAAAATCGCAAAATTGAAACTAAAAGATGGCAAGATTTAAACTCAAAAATCGCAAGAATAAAAACTCCCAAAAGTTGGGAAGATTTAAAATCAAATTTTTAAGAAAAAAACTCAAAGAATGCAGGGTTTAAACTCAAAATCGCAAGATTGAAAATCAAAAAAACGCAAGATTAAAACTCAAAGATAGCAAGAAATTTAAACTCAAAGAAAGCAAGATTGAAACTCAAAAATCGCAAGATTCACACTCAAAAAAATGCAAGATTGAAAAATCAAAAAAACGCCAAATTTTAAACTCAAAGATCCCCAAATTGAAAAATCAAAGATTTCAAAATTAATACTAAAAGGGTGCAAGATTAAAACTTAAAAAAAGCAAATTGGGAAAAAAAAAGAACGCCCAAAATTTAAAAATCAAAAAAAAGCAAAAAATTTAAAAATCAAATAACAATTTGAAACTCAAAAATCGCATTATTGAAACTCAAAATCCCCAAGATTTAAACTCAAAAAAAACTCAAGATTGAAATTCAAAGATCGGGAAGATTTGAAACTCAAAGATCGTTAAAAATTGAAACTCCAAAAATCGCAAAATTGAGAATCCCAAAAATTTACAAATTTGAAACTAAAAAGGGGAAAATTGAAACTTTAAAGATTGCAAGATTCAAACTCAAAAATAGCAAGATTAAACTCAAAAATTGCAAGATTGAAAACCCAAAAAATTGCAAGGGTTGAAATTAAGGATCGCAAGATTAAAAAATCAAAGATCGAAAAGATTGAAACCTCAAGGATCGCCCGATTGAAACTCAAAAAATCGCAAGATTGAAAATCAAAAAATCGCAAGGGTTAAACTTAAAAATTGCAAGATTGAAAATCAAAAGATCGCAAGATTGAAACTTTAAAAAAATCGCAAGATTTAAACTAAAAAATCCCAAGATTGAAACTCAAAGATCACAAATTGAAACACAAAGATTTGCAAGATTGAAACTCAAAAAATCGCAAAAATTTTAAAAATTGAAAAAATGCAAGATTGAAAATTTAAAAATAGCCCAAATTTGGGAAAATAAAAAGATGCAAAAATTGAAACTCAAAGATTTACATGATTTGAAAATCAAAGATCGCAAAGATTTAAACTCAAAAGATGGCAAGATTGAAAATTTAAAAATCGGGAAGATTGAAAAATCAAAGATCGCAAAAATAAAAATTTTAGATGGGAAGATTTAAAAATCAATTCGCAAGATTAAAACTCAAAGTGGCAAGATTGGAAAAATCAAAGAGGGCAAGATTTTAAAAAATCCAAAAAAATCGCAAGATTGAAAAATCAAAAAAAACGCAAGAATTAAACCAAAAATCGCAAAATTGAAACTCAAAAAAATCGCATGATTGAAACTCAAAGATCGCAAGATTCAAACTCAAAAAAACGCCAAAAAATTTTAAACTCAAAGATTCGGGAAGAATTTAAAAATCAAAGATCCAAGATTGAAACTCAAAGATTTGCAAGATTGGGAAAAAAAAAGATCACAAGATTGAAACTCCAAAGTTTGCAAAAATTGAAAAACCAAAAAATCGCAAGATTGAAACTTTAAGATTGTAAAATTTTAAAAATTTAAAGATTGCAATTTGAAACTAAAAATCGCCCAAAATTGAAACTCAAAAATTGGGGAAAATTTAAAATCATAATTGGGAAGATTGAAATTTAAAAAATCGCAAGATTTGGGAAAATCAAAGATCGCAAGAATAAAAAAAAAAAAACCCAAAAAATTTGGGAAGATTTAAAAATTTAATTCGCAAGAATAAAACCAAAGATGGCAAATTGGGAAAATAAAAAATTTGCAAGATTGAAATCAGGGATCGCAAGGATTTAAAACCAAAAAAATTGGGAAAAATTGAATCTCAAAAAATCGAATGATTGAAACTCAAAGATCGCAAGAATGAAAACCCAAAAATCGCAAGAATGAAACTAAAAAATCGCAAGATTGAAACCCAAAAAATTACCCGATTAAAACTCCCAAAAAATCGCAAGATTAAAACCAAAGATCGCAAGATTGAAAAAAAAAAATTTTGAGATTTTCAAGGTTTGAAAAATCAAAGATCGCAAAATTTAAACTCAAAATATAAAATTAAAAATCAAAAATAGCAAAAATTGAAACCCCAAAAAATCGCAAAGTTTAAAAAAACCCAAAAATCGCCCAAAATTGTTTCCCAAAAAATGGCAAGATTGAAACTCAAAAATCGCAAGAATAAAACTCAAAGGGTGGGAAGATTTAAACTCAAATCGCAAGAATAAAACTCAAAGAATGCAGGATTTAAACTCAAAGATCGCAAGATTGAAACTCAAAAATCGCAAAATTTAAATCAAAGTTGCAAGAAATTTAAAAATCAAAGATACAAAAATTGAAACTCAAAGATCGCAAAAATTTTACACTCAAAAATCGCCCAAATTGAAAAAACCAAAAATCGCAAGAAATTTAAACTCAAAGATCGCAAGAAATTTAAAACTCAAGATCGCAAAGATTAAAAATTAAAGATACAATATTTAAACTCAAAGTTTTGCAAGATTTTAACCACAAAGGGTCGCAAGTTTAAAACCCAAAGATCGCAAAATTGAAACTCAAAAATGGCAAGATTGAAACTCAAAAATCGCAAGACCCGGGAAAATCAAAGGGTCGTAAATTTAAAATCCCAAAAATTGCAAAGGGTTGAAATTAAAGATCGCCCAAAATTTTTAAAATTAAAAATAGCAAAATTTAAACTTAAAGAAAGCAAGGTTTTAAAAACCCAAAAATCGCATGTTTGGGAAAATCAAGGTGCAAAAATTTAAAATCAAAGATCGCAAGATTGAAAAACCAAAAATCGGAAAGTTTTAAACCCAAAGATCGCTAAATTGAAAAATCAAAGATCACAAGATTTTAAACCAAAAAATCGGGAAGAATTTTAAAAATCCAAAAAACGCAAGATTGGGAAAAAAGAAATCCAAGATTGAAATTCAAAGATAGCAAGTTTTTAAACTAAAAGTCGCAAGAAGAAACTCAAAAATCGCATGATTGAAAAATCAAAGATCGGGAAGATTTAAACCCATAGATGGGAAGATTTAAATTTAAAAATCGCAAAAATAAAACTCCAAAAATCCCCAAGAAAAAGAACTCAAAAATTTGCAAATTGGGAAACTCAAAAAATCGCATGATTAAAACTCAAAGATCGCAAGATTCAAACTCAAAGATCGCAAAATTGAAAAAACCCAAAATCGCCGAGGGAAAGAAACCCAAAGATCGCAAAAAGAAACTAAAAAATCGCAAGATTGAAACTAAAAGGGAAAGCAGGATTGAAACTCAAAAAAAAAGGCAAGATTGAAAATCAAAGATTGCAAGATTCCAAAAATCAAAGATAGCAAGATTGAATCTCAAAGATTTCAAATTGAAACTTAAAGATCACAAGATTTAAAAATTTAAAGATCGCAAGATTGAAACTAAAAGATCGAAAATTTAAAAATCAAATATCGCAAGATTTTTAAAAATCAAAGATCGCAAGATTTAAAAATCAAAAAAATTTTGCAAGATTGAAACAAAAGAACGCAAGAAATTTAAACCAAAGATCGCAAAAATTTAAAAATCAAAGATCGCAAAAATAGAAACTCAAAAATGGCAAGATTTTTAAAAATCAAAGATTGCAAATTCCCAAAATCAAAGATAGCAAGATTAAATTTCCCCAAAAATTTTCAAAATTGAAACCCTTTTTAAAATTGCCAAAATTGTTAAATCAAAGGGTTGCAAGATTGAAACTCAAAGGGGCGGAAAGATTGAAACTCAAAGAATTTGCCCAAAATTGAAACTTTAAAAATAGCAAGAAAGAAACTCAAAATCGCAAGATTGAAAATCAAAGATTTTGCAAGATTGAAATTCAAAATCGCAAAATTGGAAAATCAAAGATCCCCAAGAATAAAACCCCAAAGATGGCAAGATTTAAACTCAAAATTTACAAGATTAAAACTCAAAGATCGCATGATTGAAACTCAAAGATCGCAAGATTTTAAAATCAAAGAATTTTCAAGAAATTTAAACTCAAAGTTCGCCCAAAAATGAAAAACCAAAAAATTTGCAAAAATGAAACTAAAAGATCGCAAGATTGAAAATCAAAGAATGCATTTTGAAACTCAAAAAAATCGCAAAAATTGAAACTAAAGATCGCAAGATTGGGAAAAAAAAAAATCACAAGAATTTTAAAAATCAAATATTTGCAAGATTAAAACTCAAAAACGCAAGGGTTGAAAAATTTTGAGATTGCAAGATAAACTCAAAGATCGCAAGTTGAAACTCAAAAAATCGCAAGGAAATTTAAAAATCCCAAAAATAGCAAATTGAACCACAAAGATCGCAAGTTTAAAACTCAAAGATGAAAAAATTTAAAATCAAAGTTGGCTTTATTGAAAATCAAAAATTTATAAAAACTGAAACTCAAAGAATGCAGGATTGAAACTCAAAAATCCCCAAAATTTTAAACTCAAAAATCGCAAGATTTAAACTCAAAGATAAAAAAGATTGAAACTCAAGATACAAGATTGAAAAATCAAAGATCGCAAGATTTAAACTCAAAAAATCGCAAATTGAAATCAAAGATCGCAAAAATTTTAAAACTCAAAATCGCAAAATTGAAAAATCAAAGACGGGAAGATTGAAATCAAAGATCGCAAGATTAAAAATTAAAAAAAATAGCAAGATTGAAACCAAAGATCGCAAGGAAAATTAAACTCAAAGATCGAAAAATTTAAAATCAAAGATTGCAAATTTAAACTCAAAAATTTGCAAGATTTAAAAATCAAAGATAGCAAGATTGAAACTCAAAGATAAGCAATTTTTTTAAATCAAAGATCGCATGATTGAAAAATCAAAAATCGGCAAAATTTAAACTTAAAGATCGCAAGATTTAAAAATCGAAGGGTCGCAAGATTGAAACTCAAAGATAGCAAAAAAAAAACTCAAAAATGGGAAAATTTTAAAATCCCCAAAATTTGCAAGATTAAAACTCAAAGTTTGGGAAGATTGGGAAAATCAAAAATCGCAAGATTGAAAACCCCAAAAATCGCAAGGGAAATTAAAAATCAAAAATCGCAAGATTGAAACTCAAAGATGCTTTTTTTTGAAACCTCAAAGATCGCAAGAAATCCCAAAATCAAAGATCGCAAAAATTGAAACTCAAAGTCGGGAAGAATAAAAAATCAAAGATCGCAAGATTGAAACTCAAAGATCGAAGATTGAAACTCAAAAAAATCACAAGATTGAAACTCAAAGATCGCAAGATTGAAAAAAATCAAAGATCGCAAGATTGAAAATTGAAGGGTTGTAAGATTGAAAAATTTAAAAGATAGAAAGTTTGAAAATAAAAAAACGCAAGATTGAAAACCCAAAGATCCAAGATTTAAAATCATAGATGGCCCAAGGGTTGAAATTCAAGATCGCATGATTGGAAAAATCAAAGATCGCAAGGAAAAAAAACTCAAAGATGGCAAGATTTTAAAAATCAATTTTCAAGAATTTAAAACTAAAGACGGCAAGATTGAAACTCAAAAAATCGCAAGATTGAAACTCAAAAATTTGCAAGAATTAAACTCAAAGATTGCAAGATTGAAACTCAAAAAATCGCATGATTGAAAATCAAAGATCGCAAGAATGGAAAAACCCAAAAAATTGCCCGAATTAAACTAAAAAAAATCGCAAAATTGAAACTCAAGGGGGTTTCAGGTTTGGGAAAATCAAAGATCGCAAGATTTAAACCCAAAAAAATCACAAATTAAAACCAAATATCGCAAGAAAAAAACTCAAAGAACGCAAGATTGAAATTTGAGATTGCAAGTTTTAAAATCAAAGATCGCAAATTGAAAATCAAAGATCGCAAGTTTTAAACCCAAAATCACAAAATTTTAAAAAAATAAAAAATCGCAAGGGTTAAAAAACAAAAATCGCAAGATTGAAATTTTTGAGATTGCAAGATTGAAACTCAAAGATCGCAAGATTGAAACCCAAAGTTTACAAAGGGTTGAACTCAAAAAGAGCAAGTTTTAACTACAAATATTTGCAAGTTTAAAAAATCAAAGATCCCCAAAAATTTAAACTCAAAAAATGGCAAGATTGAAAATCAAAGATCCCAAGACTGAAACTCAAAGATGTAAAAATTTAAATCAAAGAAATTTCAGGATTGAAAAATCAAAGATCGCAAGTTTTTTTAAATAAAAAAATAGCAAGATTGGGGAAAATCCAAAAAAAGCAAATTTGAAAACCAAAAATCGCTGATTGAAACTCAAAAAATCGCAAGATTGAAAAATCAAAAATCTCAAAAAATTTGGGAAAATTCCCAAAAATCGCAAGACTGAAACTCAAAGATTTTTAACGATTAAACTCAAAATCGCAAGATTTAAACTTTAAAGTTTTCAAGATTGAAAATCCCAAAAATCGCAAAAATTGAAATCAAAGATTCCCTAAGATTGAAACTAAAAAATCGCAAAAAAAGAAACTAAAAAATCCCCAAGATTGAAACTCAAAAAAAGGAAGATTGAAACTCAAAAATTGCAAGATTTTAAACTCAAAAATAGCAAGATTGAAAAAACCCAAAAAAATTTCAAGATTGAAACTTTAAAAATTCAAAATTGGGAAAAACCCAAAAATCGCAAGATTAAAAAATTTAAAAATCGAAAAGATTGAAACCAAGGATTTGCAAGGGTTGAAACCAAAAATCGCCAAAATTTAAAAATCCCAAAAATCGCAAAAATTTTAAAAACCCAAAAATGCAAAAATTGAAAAAATCCCAAAAATCGCAAGATTGAAACTCAAAGATCGCAAAAATTGAAACACAAAGGGTCGCAAAATTGGGAAAATAAAAATCGCAAATTGAAAATTAAAGTTTGCAAGATTTTAAACTTTTAAAAATAGCAAAAACTGAAACTCAAAAAAATCGCAAGATTGGGAAAAAAAAAGATCGCATGATTGAAAATCAAAGATCGCTAGATTGGGAAATCAAAGTCAACAAAATTTTAAAATCAAAGATCGCAAGATTGAAAAATTCAAAGATTTGCAAAAAATTGAAACTCGAAGATCGCAAGATTGAAAATTTAAAAATAGCAAGTTTGAAACTAAAAGATCGAAAGGGTTGGGAAAATCAAAGTTTGCATGATTTAAAATCAAAGATTTGCAAAATTAAACTCATAGGTTTGGGAAGATTGAAATTCAAAAATCGCAAGAATAAAACTCAAAAAAAATTTGCAAGAATTAAAAACTCAAAAAATAGCAAAAATTTTTAAAATCAATTCGAAAAATTTTTAAAAATCAAAGATTTGGGAAGATTGAAACTCAAAAATCGCAAAATTGAAACTCAAAAGATCGCAAAATTAAACTCAAAGTTTGCAAGATTTAAAAATCAAAAATCGCATGATTTAAACTCAAAGTTTGCCCCAAAATTCAAACTCAAAGAACGCAAGATTGAAACTCAAAAATCGCGAGAATGAAAACCCCAAAAATCGCAAGAATGAAACTAAAAAATCGCAAGATTGAAAAATAAAAATGCAGGAATTTTAAACTCAAAAAAAAGGGAAGAAAGAAACTCAAATATTGCAAGATTTCCCAAAAATTAAAGAAAAACCAAAATTGAATCTCAAAGATTGCAAAATTGAAACTTAAAAAATCACAAGATTTTAAATTCAAAGACCCCAAGATTTTAAAAAATAAAAGATTTGAAAAGATTGAAAAAATCAAAAAATTTGCAAGATTGAAAAATCAAAGATCGCAAAAATTGAAACTCAAAGATCGCAAGTTGAAACAAAAAAATCGCAAGATTGAAATCAAAGATCGCAAAAAATTTAAAAACCAAAAAATCGCAAGATTGGGAAAATTTAAAAAAGGCAAGATTAAAACTCAAAGATTTGCAAGATTTAAACTCAAAGATAGCAAATTTAAAACTCAAAAAAATTTCAAGATTGAAAATTAAAGATTGCAAAAATTGAAAACTTTAAAATTGCAAAATTGAAACTCAAAGAAACGCAAGATTTAAACTCAAAGATCGCAAGATTGAAACTTAAAAATAGCAAAATTGAAACCCCAAAAGATCCCCAAGATTTAAAAAACCCAAAGATCGCAAGAAATTTAAACCAAGATCGCAAGATTGAAACTCAAAGATCATAAATTGAAACTCAAAGATCGCAAAATTGAAAACCCAAAGGGTCCCCAAGATTTTAAACTCGAAAATTTTCAAGATTTAAAAATTTAAAGGGTAGCAAATTTTAAACTAAAAGATCCCCAAGATTGGAAAAATCAAAGATCCCCATGAATTTAAACTCAAAGATCGCAAGATTTAAACTCATAGATGGCAAAATTGAAACTCAAAGATCGCAAGATTGAAACTCAAAAATCGCAAGAATAAACTCAAAGATGGCAAGATTTAAAAATCAATTCCCCAAAATTAAAACTCAAAGATGCATGATTGAAACTCAAAGATTGCAAGATTTAAACTCAAAGATTGCAAGTTTTTTAAAATCAAAGATCGCAAGGGGAAAGAAAAAACAAAAATCGCAAGAATGGGAAAATAAAAGATGCAAGATTTAAACTTTAAAAAATTTCAGGATTGAAAAATCAAAGATCGCAAGATTGAAAAATCAAAAATCGCAAGATTGAAACCAAAAGATAAAAAAGATTAAAACTCAAAATTTTCGCAAGTTTTTAAAAATCAAAGATCCCCAAAATTGAAATTTAGAGATTGAAAAATTGAAACTCAAAAAATCGCAAGATTGAAATCAAAGATCGCAAGAATTTTTAAAATCAAAAAATAGCAAGATTGAACCACAAAGATCACAAGTTTAAAACACAAAGATCGCAAAATTGGGAAAATCAAAGTTGGGGATGATTGAAATCAAAAAATCATAAGATGAAATCAAAAAATGCAGGATTTTAAAACTCAAAGAAACGCAAGATTGAAACTCAAAGATCGCAAGATTTAAAATCAAAGAAACAAGATTGAAAACTCAAAGATAGCAAAGATTGGGGGTCAAAGATCGCAAGATTGAAACTCAAAGATCGCAAGATTTAAAATCAAAGCGAAAATTTTAAACTCAAAGATCCCCCAAAATTTTAAAAACCAAAAATCGCAAGATTGAAAATCAAAAATGCAAGTTAAAATTTAAAAAAATTGCAAGATTTAAACTTTAAAGATCGCAAGGGCTTTTAAAATCAAAGATTGTAAGATTTAAAATCAAAAATTTTCAAGTTTGAAACTTCCCAAAAATCGCAAGATTTAAACTCAAAGATAGCAAATTGAAAAAACCAAAAAATAGGCAAGTTTTTTAAAAATCAAAGATCGCATGATTGAAACCAAAAATCGCAAGAATTTAAACTTAAAGATCGCAAGATTGAAACTCGAAATTCAAGATTGAAAAACAAAGTTAAACAAGAAAAAAATCAAGATGGCAAGATTTAAACTCAATTTTGCAAAAATTAAAACCCCAAAGAAAGGGAAGATTGAAACTCAAAGGGTCGCAAGATTAAAAAAACCAAAAAATCGCAAGAATTTTAAAATCAAAGATCGCAGGATTGAAACTCAAAAATCGCTTTATTGAAACTCAAAGATCGCAAGAATCAAACTCAAAGATCGCAAGATTGGGAAACTCAAAGATCGCAAGAAAAAAACTCAAAAATAGCAAGATAGAAAATCAAAAATCGCAAGAATTTAAACTCAAAAATCACCCAAATTGAAACCAAAGATCGCAAGATTGAAACTCAAAGATCGAAGAAAGAAAAATCAAAAACGCAAAGGAAATTTAAACCAAAAGATCCAAAAATTTAAAACTCAAAAAAATCGCAAGATTAAAACCAAAAATGCAAGATTGAAATTTTTGGGTTGCAAGATTGAAAATCAAAGTTTGCAAGATTTAAACTCAAAGATCGCCAAAATTGAAAACCCCCAAAATCACAAGATTAAAACTCAAAAAATCGCAAGATTAAAACTCAAAGGGTCGAAGATTGAAAATTTTTGAGATTTCAAAATTGAAACTCAAAAATCGCAATTTTGAAACTCAAAGATCAAAAATTGATACTCAAAGAAGCAAGATTAACTACAAAAAAATTCCCCAAGTTTTAAAAATCCAAAAATCGCAAAATTGAAAACTCAAAAAATGGGAAGATTTTAAACTCAAAGTTGCAAGAATGAAAATCAAAAAATCGTAAGAATTTTTTAAAAACAAAGATTGCAGGGTTTAAACTCAAAGAAACGCTGAT
Source organism: Stictocephala bisonia (assembly GCA_035578905.1). Classification (NCBI taxonomy): domain Eukaryota; kingdom Metazoa; phylum Arthropoda; class Insecta; order Hemiptera; family Membracidae; genus Stictocephala; species Stictocephala bisonia. The sequence continues at coordinate 116,117 of JAQJVL010001898.1, forward strand.
TGAAAACCCCAAAAATCATAAGATTGAAAAATCAAAGATCGCAAAATTGAAAAATCAAAAATCGCAAGATTGAAACCCCGAAGATTGCAAAATTTTAAAATTTAAAGATAGCAAGTTTGAAACTTTAAAAAATCGCAAGATTGAAAATCCAAAAAATGCATGATTAAACTCAAAGATCGCAAGATTTAAATCATTGATGGAAGGGTTTAAATTCAAAAATCGCAAAATTGAAAAATCAAAGATCGCAAGAAATAAAAAATCAAAAAAATGGCAAAAATTTAAACTCAATTCGCCAAAATTTTAAAAATCAAAGATCGCATGAAAATTAAAACCCCAAAAATCGCAAGTTTAAACTCAAAGTTTTTAAAAATTTAAACTCAAAAAATCGCAAGAATGAAAAACAAAGATGCAAGAATGAAAATAAAAGACGGGAAAAATTGAAAAATCAAAAAAATGCAGGATTGAAACTCAAAGATCGCAAGATTGAAACTTCCCAAAAATCGCAAGATTGAAACCAAAAGATCACAAGATTAAAATCAAATATCGCAAAATTAAAACTCAAAGATCGCCCAAAATTGAAATTTGAGATTGCAAAGATTGAAAATCAAAGGGCGCAAGATTTGAAAATCAAAGGGTCCCCAAGATTTAAAAAATCAAAAAATAGCAAGATTGAACCACAAAGATCGGGAAGTTTAAAAATCAAAGATCGCAAAATTTAAACTCAAAGTTGGATGATTGAAACTCAAAGATCATAAGCTGAAACCAAAGAATGCAGGATTGAAACTCAAAGATGCAAGATTGAAAATCAAAGATCGCAAAATTTAAAAATCAAAGATAACAAGATTTAAACTCAAAGATAGCAAGATTGAAACCAAAGATCGCAAAATTGAAATCCCAAAAATCGCAAGATTAAAATCAAAAATCGAAGATTGAAAACCAAAAATCGCAATATTTTAAACTCAAAAAATCGCAAGATTGAAACTCAAAAATACAAGATTAAAAAAATTAAAGATAGCAAAAAATTGAAACTCAAAGACGCAAAAACTAAACTCAAAGATCGTAAGATTTAAAATCAAAAATCGCAATATTGAAAATCAAAGTGCATGATTGAAAATCAAAGATCGCAAGAATCAAAAACCAAAAAAATCGCCCAAAATTGAAACTTTAAAGATCGCAAGAATAAAACTCAAAAATCGCAAGATTGGAAACCCCAAAGATCGCAAGATTGAAAAATCAAAAAAGATCACAAATTTTAAACTCAAAAAATCGCAAAGATTGAAAACCCCAAAAATCCAAGATTTAAACTTGAAGATTTTAAGATTGAAATTCAAAGATAGAAAGTTTAAAAATAAAAAAATCGCAAAATTTAAACTAAAGATCGCAAGATTTTTAAAAACATAAAATGGGAAGATTTAAATTCAAAGATCGGGATGATTTTAAACTCAAAGATCGCAAAAATAAAACTCAAAGATGGCAAGATTTAAACTCAATTTGCAAGAATAAAAACAAAGACGGGGAAAAATTTAAACTCAAAAATCGCAAGATTGAAACTCCCAAAAATCGCAAGAATTAAAATCAAAAGATTGCAAAAATTTTAAACTCAAAGATCGCAAAGGGGTTGAAACTCAAAAATCGCAAAAAATGAAAAACCCAAAAATTGCAAAAAATGAAACTAAAAGATTTGCAAAAATTTAAACTCAAGGAATGCAGGATTGAAACTCAAAGATCGCAAGATTGAAACCCAAAAAATACAAGATTAAAAACTTAAAAATCGCCCAAGGGTTAAAACTCAAAAATCGCAAAAAATGAAATTTTGAGATTTTCAAGATTGAAATCAAAGTTCCAAGATTTTTAAACTTTAAAGATCGCCCAAAATTAAAACCCAAAAAACACAAGATTTAAAACTCCCAAAAAACCCCAAGTTAAAACTCAAAGTTTGCAAGATTGAAAAATTTTGAGATTGCAAGAATTTAAATCAAAAAATCGCAAGATTTTAAACTCAAAGATCACAAATTGAAAACTCAAAGAGAGCAAGATTGAACTACAAATTTTCGCCAAATTTTAAAAAAAAAAGATCGCAAAAAGAAAACCCAAAAATGGGAAGATTGAAAATCAAAAAATCGCAAGACTGGGAAACTCAAAGATCGTAAGATTTTTAAAAACAAAGATTGCAGGAAATTAAAACTCAAAGATCGGCAAGAAATTTTTAAAAAAAGAAAGCAAAATTTGAAACCAAAGAAAGGGAAGTTTGAAAAAATCAAAAAAATCGCATGATTTAAAAAACCCAAAAAACGCAAAATTGAAACCAAAAAATCTTTAAAAATTTAAATTTAAAGATCGCAAGACGAAATCAAAAAATCGAACGATTGAAAAATCAAAAAATCGCAAGATTGAAAAAATCAAAAAATTTCAAAAATTGAAAAAACCCAAAAATCGCAAGTTTAAACTCAAAGATCGTAATTTTAAACTCAAAGAACGCAAAAATTTTAAACTCAAAGATGAAGATTTTAAACCCAAAGATCGCAAAAATTGAAACTAAAGATCGCAAGATTAAAAAACAAAGATCGCAAGAAAAAAAACTCAAAGGGTCGCAAAAAATTGAAAAATCAAAGATCGCAAGATTGAAACTCAAAGTTTGCAAGATTTAAAAATTAAAGATAGCAAATTGAAACTCAAAGATCGCCAAAAACTTAAAAACCCAAAAAAACGTTAAAAATTTAAAAAAAAAGATCGCAAGATTGCCCCAAAAGATCGGGATGAAAGAACTCAAAAATCGCAAGAATCCAAAATCAAAGAACGCAAGAAAAGAAACTCAAAAAATCGCAAGAAAAAAACCAAAAAACGCCAAAAAATTTAAAATCAAAATCCCCAAGATTGAAAACCAAAAAAAACACAAGATGAAACCCAAAGATCGCCAAAAATTTAAACTCAAAAATCGCAAGATTTAAACTTGAAGAATTTTAAAAATTGAAATTCAAAGATAGAAAGGGTTTTTAAAAAAAAATAAACGCCCCAAAATTGAAACTCAAAGATCGCAAAAATTTAAAAACATTGATGGGAAAGGGTTTAAATTTTAAAGATCGCATGATTGAAACTCAAAGATCGGAAGAATTTAAAAATCAAAGATGGCAAAAATTTAAAATTTTAATTTTTCAAGGAAAAAAAAACCCAAAAAAAGGGAAGTTGAAAATCAAACATCGCAAGATTGAAATCAAAGATCGCAAGAATTAAACTCAAAGAATTTCAAAATTGAAACTCAAAGGGTCGCATGAATTTAAACTCCCAAAAATCGCAAGAAAATTAAACCCAAAAAATTGCAAGGGAAAGAAACTAAAAAAAAACAAAATTGAAAATCAAGAAAAAAGGATTGAAAAATCAAAGAAACGCAAGATTGAAACCCAAAAAATCACAAGATTAAAACTTAAATATCGCAAGGAAAAAAACTCAAAATTTGCCAAAAATTAAATTTTAGAAAAATTGCAAGAATTTAAAATCAAAATCCCCAAAATGAAAACCAAAAATCGCAAGATTGAAACCAAAAAAATCACAAGATTAAAAAATCAAATATCGAAGATTAAAAACCAAAAATCGCAAGAATTTAAAATTTTGAGATTGCAAAAAAATTTAAACTCAAAGATTTGCAAAAATTGAAAAAACCCAAAAATTTACAAAGGGTTGATAATCAAAGAGAGCAAATTGAATACAAAAATCGCAATTTAAAACTCAAAGATCGCAAAAATTTAAACTCAAAAGATGGGAAGATTGAAAAACCAAAAAATGCAAGAATGAAATCAAAGATCTAAGATTTTTAAAATCAAAGGGTTGCAGGAAAGAAACTCAAAGAACGCAAGATTTAACTAAAAAAATGCAAGATTGAAAATCAAAGATAAGGGAAATTTGAAACTCAAAGATCGCATGATTTAAACTCAAAAATTTGCAAGAAAAAAAACTCAAAGATCTCAAAATTGAAAAATTTAAAAATCGCAAGACCAAAACTCAAAGATCAAAAGATTGAAACTCAAAGATCGCAAATTGAAACTCAAAGGGTTTCAAGATTGAAAATCCCAAAATCGCGATTGAAACTCAAAGATCGTAAGATTGAAACTCAAAAATCGCATAATTGAAAATCAAAGATCGCAAGATTGAAAAATCAAAAATGGAAGATTTTAAAACTCAAAGGGTTGCAAATTCAAACTCAAAAATAGCAAAAATTGAAATTTTCAAAGATTGCAAGATTGAAAATTAAAGATTGCAAAATTGAAACTCAAAGATCGCCCCAAAAATTAAAACTTTAAAAATCGAAAAGATTGAAACTCAAGGGTCGCAAGGGTTTGAAACTCAAAGAAACGCAAAATTAAAAAATCAAAAATCGCAAGATTGAAAAAATCAAAGATCGCAAGATTGAAACTCAAAGATCGCAAGATTGAAACTCCCAAAATCGCCAAAATTGAAACACAAAGATCGCAAGATTGAAACTCAAAAATTTGCAAAAAATTTTAAACCCTTAAAAATCGCCCAAAATTTTAAAATTAAAGATAAACAAGACTGAAAATAAAGTTTGCAAAAATTGAAAAAACAAAAATCGCATGATTGAAACTCAAAGATCGTTTGATTGAAATCAAAGATCACAAGATTTAAACTCAAAGATCGCAAAATTTAAACCAAAGATCGCAAAAGATTGAAACTCGAAGAAACGCAAGAATTTAAAAAATTTAAAGATAGCAAGTTTAAAATAAAAAAATGCGCAAGATTGAAACTCAAAAATCGATTGGGTTGAAACCAAAGAAACGCAAAAAATTTAAAAAATCATAGAAGGGAAAAATTGAAATTTTAAAATCGCGAAAAAAACTTTAAAGAACGCAAGAAAAAAAACTCAAAAATTAACAAAATTTAAACTCAATTCGCAAGATTAAAAAATCAAAGATTTGGCCCAAAATTGAAACTCAAAGTCGCAAAATTGAAAATCAAAGAACGCTTGAATTTAAAAATCAAAGATCGCAAGATTGAAACTCCCAAAGATCCTGATTGGGAAAATCCCAAAAATCGCAAGGGTTCAAATCAAAGATCGCAAGATTGAAACTCAAAATCGCGAAAATGAAACCCAAAGATCCCCAAAGAATGAAACCCAAAAAAACGCAAGAATTTAAATCAAAGAAGGGGAAAGGGTTGAAACTCAAAAATGGCCCAAAATTTAAAAATCAAATATTGCCCAAAATTCAAAAATTAAAGATTGCAAAAATTTTAATTTTCAAAGTTTTCAAGATTGAAACTTAAAGATCACAAGATTGGAAAATTTAAAGAACGCAAGATTGAAACTAAAAGAAACAACGATTGAAACCCAAAGATCGCAAGATTGAAACTCAAAGATCGCAAGATTGAAACTCAAAAAGATTGCAAAAATTAAATTAAAATCGAAAAATTGAAAATTAAAAAAAAGATCGCAAAAAATTAAAATCAAAAATGGGAAAAATTTAAAAATCAAAATTGGGAAGATTAAAAATCAAAAAATTGCAAAATTAAACTCAAAAATTGCAAATTAAATTAAAAAATTGCCAAAAATTAAAAACTTAAAAATTGCAAAATTGAAACCAAAGATTGCAAGATTGGGAAAATTAAAAAAAAGCAAGTTGAAACTCAAAAAATGCAAGAAATTTAAAACAAAGATGGAAGATTGAAACTCAAAGACGCAAGGGTTGAAAAATCAAAGATCATAAAAAGAAAACTCAAAGGGTCGCAAGATTGAAACTCAAAGAAACCAAAAATTGAAACTCAAAATGCAAGATTGAAATTTAAAATGCAAAATTTTAAACTAAAAAAATTGGGAAGATTGAAATTTAAAGATCGCAAGTTTGGGAAAATAAAAAATCGCCCAAAATTTAAAATCAAGATGCAAATTGAAAAATCAAAAATTTGCAAATTTTTAAATCAAAGATGGCCAAAATTGGAAAAAAACTCAAAAACGCAAGGAAAAAAAATCAAGATCGCAAGAAAAAAAAAAAAACTCAAAGATTGGGAAGATTTAAACTCAAAATTTGCAAAAATTAAAAAAACCAAAAAAACGCAAGAATTTAAACTATAAGATCGCAAGATTTAAACTCAAAAAAAATTGGGAAGGGTTGAAAATCAAAGATCGCAAGGGTTTAAACACAAAGATCCAAGAATTTAAACCAAAAAATCCAAAATTAAAATCAAAAATGCAAGGGTTTAAAACTCAAAGATCGCAAGGGGTTGAAAATTAAAGATTCAAGATTTAAAAAAAAAAGATCCAAGATTAAACTCAAAAATCGCAAGATTAAAAAAACCCAAAAATTGAAAAAAAAGATTGAAAAACCAAAGATCGCCCAAATTAAAACCAAAGATCGCAAAAATTAAAACCCCAAAGTTGGGAAGATTGAAAAAACCCAAAAATCCAAAATTTTTAAATCAAAAAAATGCAAAATTGAAACTCAAAAAGGGGAAGATTGAAAATCAAAGGTTAAAAAATTTTTAAATCAAAGAAACAAGGGGTTGAAACTCAAAGAAAGCAAGATTGGGAAAACAAAGGGGTCGCAAGATTTAAACCAAAGAAACCCAAAATTGGAAAAACAAAGATGCAAGATTGAACTCCCAAAATCGCAAGATTGAAACTCAAAAAATCGCAAGAAAGGGAAATCAAAGATGCAAGATTAAAAATTAAAAATGCAAAAATTGAAACTCAAGGATCGCAAGTTAAACTCAAAAATTGAAGATTTTAAAACAAAAATTTGCAAAATTGAAACCAAAGATCGCAAGTTTAAACTCAAAGATTGAAAAAATTTTTAAAAAAAAAAATTGCAAGTTTTTTAAATCCCAAAAATCGCAGATTTAAAAATCCAAAAATGCAAGATTGAAACTCAAAAATGCCCAAAATTTTTTAAAACCAAAAATCCAAGATTGAAATTTTAAAATAGCAAGAAAAAAAGATCCCAAAGAAAAGGCCCAAAATTTAAACAAAATTGCAAGAAAAAAACTCAAAAAATGGCAAAATTTAAACTTTAAAATTTGCAAAAATTAAAAAATCAAAGATGGAAGAAATTAAACTCAAAGACGCAAGATTAAAAAATCAAAATCGCAAGATTGAACTACAAAGATCGCAAGTTTAAAACTCAAAGATCGCAAAATTGAAACTCAAAGATGGCAAGATTGAAACTCAAAGATCGCAAGACTGAAACTCAAAGATCGTAAGATTTAAAATCAAAGATTGCAGGATTGAAACTCAAAGATCGCAAGATTGAAACTCAAAGATCGCAAGATTTAAACTCAAAGATTGCAAGATTGAAACTCAAAGATCGCAAGAATGAAACACAAAGATAGCAAGAATGAAACTAAAAGATCGCAAGATTGAAACTCAAAGAATGCAGGATTGAAACTCAAAGATCGCAAGATTGAAACTCAAAGATCGCAAGATTGAAACCAAAAGATCACAAGATTAAATCTCAAATATCGCAAGATTAAAACTCAAAGATCGCAAGATTGAAATTTAGAGATTGCAAGATTGAAACTCAAAGATCGCAAGATTGAAACTCAAAGATCGCAAGATTGAAACTCAAAGATCGCAAGATTGAAACCAAAAGATCACAAGATTAAATCTCAAATATCGCAAGATTAAAACTCAAAGATCGCAAGATTGAAATTTAGAGATTGCAAGATTGAAACTCAAAGATCGCAAGATTGAAACTCAAAGATCGCAAGATTGAAACTCAAAGATCGCAAGATTGAAACCAAAAGATCACAAGATTAAAACTCAAATATCGCAAGATTAAAACTCAAAGATCGCAAGATTGAAATTTAGAGATTGCAAGATTGAAACTCAAAGATCGCAAGATTGAAACTCAAAGATCGCAAGATTAAAACTCAAAGATAGCAAGATTGAACCACAAAGATCGCAAGTTTAAAACTCAAAGATCGCAAAATTGAAACTCAAAGTTGGCATGATTGAAACTCAAAGATCATAAGACTGAAACTCAAAGAATGCAGGATTGAAACTCAAAGATCGCAAGATTGAAACTCAAAGATCGCAAGATTTAAACTAAAAGATAACAAGATTGAAACTCAAAGATAGCAAGATTGAAACTCAAAGATCGCAAGATTGAAACTCAAAGATCGCAAGATTGAAAATCAAAGATCGCAAGATTGAAACTCAAAGATCGCAAGATTGAAACTCAAAGATCGCAAGATTGAAACTCAAAGATCGCAAGATTAAAACTTAAAGATAGCAAGATTGAAACTCAAAGATCGCAAGACTTAAACTCAAAGATTGTAAGATTTAAAATCAAAGATTGCAAGATTGAAACTCAAAGATCGCAAGATTTAAACTCAAAGATAGCAAGATTGAAACTCAAAGATAGCAAGTTTTAAACTCAAAGATCGCATGATTGAAACTCAAAAATCGCAAGATTGAAACTTAAAGATCGCAAGATTGAAACTCGAAGATCTCAAGATTGAAATTCAAAGATAGCAAGAAAAAAACTCAAAGATGGCAAGATTTAAACTCAATTCGCAAGATTAAAACTCAAAGATGGCAAGATTGAAACTCAAAGATCGCAAGATTGAAACTCAAAGATCGCAAGAATTAAACTCAAAGATCGCAAGATTGAAACTCAAAGATCGCATGATTGAAACTCAAAGATCGCAAGAATCAAACTCAAAGATCGCAAGATTGAAACTCAAAGATCGCAAGAATAAAACTCAAAGATCGCAAGATTGAAACTCAAAGATCGCAAGATTGAAACTCAAAGATCACAAGATTGAAACTCAAAGATCGCAAGATTGAAACTCAAAGATCGCAAGATTGAAACTTGAAGATTGTAAGATTGAAATTCAAAGATAGAAAGTTTGAAACTAAAATATCGCAAGATTGAAACTCAAAGATCGCAAGATTTAAAATCATAGATGGCAAGATTGAAATTCAAAGATCGCATGATTGAAACTCAAAGATCGCAAGAATAAAACTCAAAGATGGCAAGATTTAAACTCAATTCGCAAGAATAAAACTCAAAGATGGCAAGATTGAAACTCAAAGATCGCAAGATTGAAACTCAAAGATCGCAAGAATTAAACTCAAAGATTGCAAGATTGAAACTCAAAGATCGCATGATTGAAACTCAAAGATCGCAAGAATAAAACCCAAAGATTGCAAGAATGAAACTAAAAGATCGCAAAATTGAAACTCAAGGAATGCAGGATTGAAACTCAAAGATCGCAAGATTGAAACTCAAAGATCGCAAGATTGAAACCAAAAGATCACAAGATTAAAACTCAAATATCGCAAGATTAAAACTCAAAGATCGCAAGATTGAAATTTAGAGATTGCAAGATTGAAACTCAAAGATCGCAAGATTGAAACTCAAAGATCGCAAGATTGAAACCAAAAGATCACAAGATTAAAACTCAAATATCGCAAGATTAAAACTCAAAGATCGCAAGATTGAAATTTAGAGATTGCAAGATTGAAACTCAAAGATCGCAAGATTGAAACTCAAAGATCACAAGATTGATACTCAAAGATAGCAAGATTGAACTACAAAGATCGCAAGTTTAAAACTCAAAGATCGCAAAATTGAAACTCAAAGATGGCAAGATTGAAACTCAAAGATCGCAAGACTGAAACTCATAGATCGTAAGATTTAAAATCAAAGATTGCAGGATTGAAACTCAAAGATCGCAAGATTTAAACTAAAAGATAGCAAGATTGAAACTCAAAGATAGCAAGTTTGAAACTCAAAGATCGCATGATTGAAAATCAAAAATCGCAAGATTGAAACTCAAAGATCTCAAAATTAAAATTCAAAGATCGCAAGACTGAAACTCAAAGATCGAACGATTGAAACTCAAAGATCGCAAGATTGAAACTCAAAGATTGCAAGATTGAAACTCAAAGATCGCAAGATTGAAACTCAAAGATCGTAAGATTGAAACTCAAAGATCGCAAAATTGAAACTCAAAGATCGCAAGATTGAAACTCAAAAATGGAAGATTGAAACTCAAAGATTGCAAGATTCAAACTCAAAGATAGCAAGATTGAATCTCAAAGATTGCAAGATTGAAACTTAAAGATTGCAAGATTGAAACTCAAAGATCGCAAGATTAAAACTCAAAGATCGAACGATTGAAACTCAAGGATCACAAGATTGAAACTCAAAGATCGCAAGATTAAAACTCAAAGATCGCAAGATTGAAACTCAAAGATCGCAAGATTGAAACTCAAAGATCGCAAGATTGAAACTCAAAGATTGCAAAATTGAAACTCAAAGATCGCAAGATTGAAACTCAAAAATCGCAAGATTGAAACTCAAAGATCGCAAGATTGAAACTTAAAGATAGCAAGATTGAAACTCAAAGATCGCAAGATTGAAACTCAAAGATCGCAAGATTGAAACTCAAAGATCGCTAGATTAAAACTCAAAGATCACAAGATTGAAACTCAAAGATCGCAAGATTGAAACTCAAAGATCGCAAGATTGAAACTCGAAGATCGCAAGATTGAAATTCAATGATAGCAAGTTTGAAACTAAAAGATCGCAAGATTGAAACTCAAAGATCGCAAGATTGAAACTCAAAGATCGCAAGATTTAAACTCATAGATGGCAAGATTGAAATTCAAAGATCGCAAGAATAAAACTCAAAGATCGCAAGAATAAAACTCGAAGATAGCAAGATTTAAACTTAATTCGCAAGATTAAAACTCAAAGATGGCAAGATTGAAACTCAAAGATCGCAAGATTAAAACTCAAAGATCGCAAGAATTAAACTCAAAGATCGCAAGATTGAAACTCAAAGATCGCATGATTGAAACTCAAAGATCGCAAGATTCAAACTCAAAGATCACAAGATTGAAACACATAGATCGCGAGAAAGAAACCCAAAGATCGCAAGAATGAAACTAAAAGATCGCAAGATTGAAACTCAAAGAATGCAGAATTGAAACTCAAAAATGGCAAGATTGAAACTCAAAGATTGCAAGATTCAAACTCAAAGATAGCAAGATTGAATCTCAAAGATTGCAAGATTGAAACTTAAAGATTGCAAGATTGAAACTCAAAGATTGCAAGATTAAAACTCAAAGATCGAACGATTGAAACTCAAAGATCGCAATATTGAACCTCAAAGTTCGAACGATTGAAACTCAAAGATAGCAAGTTTGAAACTCAAAGATCGCATGATTGAAACTCAAAAATCGCAAGATTGAATCTCAAAGATCACAAGATTGAAATTCAAAGATCGCAAGATTGAAACTAAAAGATCGAACGATTGAAACTCAAAGATCGCAAGATTGAAACTCAAAGATCGCAAGATTAAAACTCAAAGATCGCAAGATTGAAACTCTAAGATCGCAAGATTGAAACTCAAAGATCGCAAAATTAAAACTCAAAGATCGCAAGATTGAAACTCAAAAATGGCAAGATTAAAACTCAAAGATTGCAAGATGCAAACTCAAAGATAGCAAGATTAAATCTCAAAGATTGCAAGATTGAAACTTAAAGATTGCAAGATTGAAACTTAAAGATTGCAAGATTGAAACTCAAAGATCGCAAGATTGAAACTCAAAGATCGCAAGATTAAAACTTAAAGATAGCAAGATTGAAACTTAAAGATCGCAAGATTGAAACTCAAAGATCGCAAGATTGAAACTCAAAGATCGCAAGATTGAAATTCAAAGATCACAAGATTGAAACTCAAAGATCGCAAGATTGAAACTTAAAGATCGCAAGAATAAAACTCAAAGATGGCAAGATTTAAACTCAATTCGCAAGATTAAAACTCAAAGATCACATGATTGAAACTCAAAGATCGCAAGATTTAAACTCAAAGATCGCAAGATTGAAACTCAAAGATCGCAAGAATGAAACACAAAGATCGCAAGAATGAAACTAAAAGATCGCAAGATTGAAACTCAAAGAATGCAGAATTGAAACTCAAAGATCGCAAGATTGAAACTCAAAGATCGCAAGATTGAAACCAAAAGATCCAAAGATTAAAACTCAAATATCGCAAGATTAAAACTCAAAGATCACAAGATTGAAATTTAGAGATTGCAAGATTGAAACTCAAAGATCGCAAGATTGAAACTCAAAGATCGCAAGATTAAAACTCAAAGATAGCAAGATTGAACCACAAAGATCGCAAGTTTAAAACTCAAAGATCGAAAATTGAAACTCAAAGTTGGCATGATTGAAACTCAAAGATCATAAGACTGAAACTCAAAGAATGCAGGATTGAAACTCAAAGATCGCAAGATTGAAACTCAAAGATCGCAAGATTTAAACTCAAAGATAACAAGATTGAAACTCAAAGATAGCAAGATTGAAACTCAAAGATCGCAAGATTGAAACTCAAAGATCGCAAGATTGAAAATCAAAGATCGCAAGATTGAAACTCAAAGATCGCAAGATTGAAACTCAAAGATCGCAAGATTGAAACTCAAAGATCGCAAGATTAAAACTTAAAGATAGCAAGATTGAAACTCAAAGATTGCAAGATTGAAACTCAAAGATCGCAAGATTGAAACCAAAAGATCACAAGATTAAAACTCAAATATCGCAAGATTAAAACTCAAAGATCGCAAGATTGAAATTTAGAGATTGCAAGATTGAAACTCAAAGATCGCAAGATTGAAACTCAAAGATCGCAAGATTGAAACTCAAAGATAGCAAGATTGAACCACAAAGATCGCAAGTTTAAAACTCAAAGATCGCAAAATTGAAACTCAAAGATGGCAAGATTGAAACTCAAAGATCGCAAGACTTAAACTCAAAGATCGTAAGATTTAAAATCAAAGATTGCAAGATTGAAACTCAAAGATCGCAAGATTTAAACTCAAAGATAGCAAGATTGAAACTCAAAGATAGCAAGTTTGAAACTCAAAGATCGCATGATTGAAACTCAAAAATCGCAAGATTGAAACTCAAAGATCGCAAGATTGAAACTCGAAGATTGCAAGATTGAAATTCAAAGATAGCAAGAATAAACCTCAAAGATGGCAAGATTTAAACTCAATTCGCAAGATTAAAACTCAAAGATGGCAAGATTGAAACTCAAAGATCGCAAGATTGAAACTCAAAGATCGCAAGAATTAAACTCAAAGATCGCAAGATTGAAACTCAAAGATCGCATGATTGAAACTCAAAGATCGCAAGATTCAAACTCAAAGATCGCAAGATTGAAACTCAAAGATCGCAAGAGTGAAACCCAAAGATCGCAAGAATGAAACTAAAAGATCGCAAGATTGAAACTCAAAGAATGCAGGATTGAAACTCAAAGATCGCAAGATTGAAAATCAAAGATCGCAAGAATGAAACCAAAAGATCACAAGATTAAAACTCAAATATCGCAAGATTAAAACTCAAAGATCGCAAGATTGAAATTTAGAGATTGCAAGATTGAAACTCAAAGATCACAAGATTGAAATTCAAAGATCGCAAGATTGAAACTCAAAGATCGAACGATTGAAACTAAAAGATCGCAAGATTGAAACTCAAAGATCGCAAGATTGAAACTCAAAGATCGCAAGATTGAAACTCAAAGATCACAAGATTGAAACTCAAAGATCGCAAGATTGAAACTCAAAGATCGCAAGATTGAAACTCGAAGATCGCAAGATTGAAATTCAAAGATAGCAAGTTTGAAACTAAAAGATCGCAAGATTGAAACTCAAAGATCGCATGATTGAAACAGAAAGATTTCAAAATTGATACTTAAAGATAGCAAGATTGAAACTCAAAGTTTGCAGGATTGAAACTCAAAAATCGCAAGATTGAAACTCAAAGATCGCAAGATTGAAACCAAAAGATCACAAGATTAAAACTCAAATATCGCAAGATTAAAACTCAAAGATCGCAAGATTGAAATTTAGAGATTGCAAGATTGAAACTCAAAGATCGCAAGATTGAAACTCAAAGATCGCAAGATTGAAACCAAAAGATCACAAGATTAAAACTCAAATATCGCAAGATTAAAACTCAAAGATCGCAAGATTGAAATTTAGAGATTGCAAGATTGAAACTCAAAGATCGCAAGATTGAAACTCAAAGATCACAAGATTGATACTCAAAGATAGCAAGATTGAACTACAAAGATCGCAAGTTTAAAACTCAAAGATCGCAAAATTGAAACTCAAAGATGGCAAGATTGAAACTCAAAGATCGCAAGACTGAAACTCAAAGATCGTAAGATTTTAAATCAAAGATTGCAGGATTGAAACTCAAAGATCGCAAGATTTAAACTAAAAGATAGCAAGATTGAAACCAAAAGATAGCAAGTTTGAAACTCAAAGATCGCATGATTGAAACTCAAAAATCGCAAGATTGAAACTCAAAGATCTCAAAATTGAAATTCAAAGATCGCAAGACTGAAACTCAAAGATCGAACGATTGAAACTCAAAGATCGCAAGATTGAAACTCAAAGATTGCAAGATTGAAACTCAAAGATCGCAAGATTGAAACTCAAAGATCGTAAGATTGAAACTCAAAGATCGCAAAATTGAAACTCAAAGATCGCAAGATTGAAACTCAAAAATGGAAGATTGAAACTCAAAGATTGCAAGATTCACACTCAAAGATAGCAAGATTGAATCTCAAAGATTGCAAGATTGAAACTTAAAGATTGCAAGATTGAAACTCAAAGATCGCAAGATTAAAACTCAAAGATCGAAAGATTGAAACTCAAGGACCGCAAGATTGAAACTCAAAGATCGCAAGATTAAAACGAAAATCAAAGATCGCAAGAATGAGACCCAAAGATCGCAAGATTGAAACTCAAAGATCGAAGGATTGAAACTCAAAGAATGCAGGATTGAAACTCAAAGATCGCAAGATTGAAACTCAAAGATCGCAAGATTGAAACCAAAAGATCACAAGATTAAAACTCAAATATCGCAAGATTAAAACTCAAAGATAGCAAGATTGAAACTTAGAGATTGCAAGATTGAAACTAAAAGATCGCAAGATTTATACTCAAAGATCGCAAGATTGAAACTTAAAGATAGCAAGATTGAACCACAAAGATCGCAAGTTTAAAACTCAAAGATCGCAAAATTGAAACTCAAAGATGGCAAGATTGAAACTCAAAGATCGCAAGACTGAAACTCAAAGATTGCAAGATTGAAACTCAAAAATCGCAAGATTTAAACTCAAAGATAGCAAGATTGAAACTCAAAGATAGCAAGTTCGAAACTCAAAGATCGCATGATTGAAACTCAAAAATCGCAAGATTGAAACTCAAAGATCGAACGATTGTAACTCAAAGATCGCAAGATTTAAACTCAAAGATCGTAAGATTGAAACTCAAAGATCGCAAGATTGAAACTCAAAGATCGCAAGATTGAAACTCAAAGATCGCAAAATTGAAACTCAAAGATCGGAAGATTGAAACTCAAAAATGGCAAGATTGAAACTCAAAGATCGCAAGATTGAAACTTAAAGATCGCAAGATTAAAACTCAAAGATCGAACGATTGAAACTCAAAGATCGCAAGAATGAAACTCAAAGGTTGAACGATTTCAACTCAAGGATCGCAAGATTTAAACTCAAAGATCGCAAGATTGAAACTCAAAGATCGCAAGATTGAAACTCAAAGATCGCAAGATTGAAACTCAAAGATCGCAAGATTGAAACTCAAAGATCGCAAGATTGAAACTCAAAGATCGCAAGATTGAAACTTAAAAATAGCAAGATTGAAACTCAAAGATCGCAAGATTGAAACTCAAAGATCGAACGATTGAAACTCAAGGATCGCAAGATTGAAACTCAAAGATCGCAAGATTGAAACTCAAAGATCGCAAGATTGAAACTCAAAGATCGCAAGATTGAAACTCAAAGATCGCAAGATTGAAATTCAAAGATCACAAGATTGAAACTCAAAGATCGCAAGATTGAAACTCAAAGATCGAACGATTGAAACTCAAGGATCGCAAGATTGAAACTCAAAGATCGCAAGATTGAAACTCAAAGATCGCAAGAATGAAACTCAAAGATCGCAAGATTGAAATTCAAAGATCGCAAGATTGAAACTCAAAGATCGCAAGATTGAAACTTAAAGATAGCAAGATTGAAACTCAAAGATCGCAAGATTGAAACTCAAAGATCGCAAGATTGAAACCAAAATATCACAAGATTAAAACTCAAATATCGCAAGATTAAAACTCAAAGATTGCAAGATTGAAATTTAGAGATTGCAAGATTGAAACTCAAAGATCGCAAGATTGAAACTCAAAGATCGCAAGATTGAAACTCAAAGATCGCAAGATTGAAACTCAAAGATCGCAAGATTGAAACTTAAAGATAGCAAGATTGAACCACAAAGATCGCAAGTTTAAAACTCAAAGATCGCAAAATTAAAACTCAAAGATGGCAAGATTGAAACTCAAAGATCGCAAGACTGAAACTCAAAGATCGTAAGATTTAAAATCAAAGATTGCAAGAATGAAACTCAAAGATCGCAAGATTTAAACTCAAAGATTGCAAGATTTAAACTCAAAGATAGCAAGATTGAATCTCAAAGATTGCAAGATTGAAACTTAAAGATTGCAAGATTGAAACTCAAAGATCGCAGGATTAAAACTCAAAGATCGAACGATTGAAACTCAAGGATCGCAAGATTAAAAATCAAAGATTGCAAGATTGAAACTCAAAGATCGCAAGATTGAAAATCAAAGATCGCAAGATTGAAACTCAAAGATCGCAATATTGAAACTCAAATATCGCAAGATTGAAACTCAAAGATCGCAAGATTGAAACTCAAAGATCGCAAGATTGAAACTTAAAGAAAGCAAGATTAAAACTCAAAGATCGCATGATTGATACTCAAAGATCGCAAGATTCAAACTCAAAGATTGCAAGATTGAAACTCAAAGATCGCAAGAATGAAACCCAATGATCGCAAGAATGAAACTAAAAGATCGCAAGATTGAAACTCAAAGAATGAAGGATTAAAACTCAAAGATCGCAAGATTGAAACTCAAAGATCGCAAGATTGAAACCAAAAATCACAAGATTAAAACTCAAATATCGCAAGATTAAAACTCAAAGATCGCAAGATTGAAATTTAGAGATTGCAAGATTGAAACTCAAAGATAGCAAGATTGAACCACAAAGATCGCAAGTTTAAAACTCAAAGATCGCAAAATTGAAACACAAAGATGGCAAGATTGAAATTCAAAGATCGCAAGATGTAAAATCAAAGATTGCAAGATTGAAACTCAAAGATCGCAAGATTTAGACTCAAAGATAGCAAGATTGAAACTCAAAGATAGCAAGTTTGAAACTCAAAGATCGCATGTTTGAAACTCAAAAATCGCAAGATTGAAACTCAAAGATCACAAGATTGAAATTCAAAGATCACAAGATTGAAACTCAAAGATCGAACGATTGAAACTCAAAGATTGCAAGATTGAAACTCAAAGATCGCAAGATTGAAACTCAAAGATCGCAAGATTGAAAATCAAAGATCGCCAGAATGAGACCCAAAAATCGCAAGATTGAAACTCAAAGATCGAAGGATTGAAACTCAAAGAATGCAGGATTGAAACTCAAAGATCGCAAGATTGAAACTCGAAGATCGCAAGATTTAAACTAAAAAATAGCAAGATTGAAACTCAAAGATCTCAAGAATGAAACTATAAGATCGCAAGATTGAAAATCAAAGATCGCAAGAATGAGACCCAAAGATCGTAAGATTGAAACTCAAAGATCGAAGGATTGAAACTCAAAGAATGCAGGATTGAAACTCAAAGATCGCAAGATTGAAACTCAAAGATCGCAAGATTGAAACCAAAAGATCACAAGATTAAAACTCAAATATCGCAAGATAAAACTCAAAGATAGCAAAATTGAAACTTAGAGATTGCAAGATTGAAACTAAAAGATCGCAAGATTGAAACTCAAAGATCGCAAGATTGAAACCCAAAGATAGCAAGATTGAACCACAAAGATCGCAAGTTTAAAACTCAAAGATCGCAAAATTGAAACTCAAAGATGGCAAGATTGAAACTCAAAGATCGCAAGACTGAAACTCAAAGATCGCAAGATTTAAAATCAAAGATTGCAAGATTGAAACTCAAAGATCGCAAGATTTAAACTCAAAGTTAGCAAGTTTGAAACTCAAAGATCGCATGATTGAAACTCAAAAATCGCAAGATTGAAACTCAAAGATCACAAGATTGAAATTAAAAGATCGCAAGATTGAAACTCAAAGATCGAACGATTGAAACTCAAGGATCGCAAGATTAAAACTCAAAGATCGCAAGATTAAAACTCAAAGATCGCAAGATTGAAACTAAAAGATCGCAAGATTGAAAATCAAAGATCGCAAGAATGAGACCCAAAGATCGCAAGATTGAAATTCAAAGATCGCAAGATTGAAACTCAAAGATCGCAAGATTGAAACTTAAAGATAGCAAGATTGAAACTCAAAGATCGCAAGATTGAAACTCAAAGATCGCAAGATTGAAACCAAAAGATCACAAGATTAAAACTCAAATATCGCAAGATTAAAACTCAAAGATTAGCAAGATTGAAATTTAGAGATTGCAAGATTGAAACTCAAAGATCGCAAGATTGAAACTCAAAGATCGCAAGATTGAGACTCAAAGATAGCAAGATTGAACCACAAAGATCGCAAGTTTAAAACTCAAAGATCGCAAAATTGAAACTCAAAGATGGCAAGATTGAAACTCAAAGATCGCAAGACTGAAACTTAAAGATCGTAAGATTTAAAATCAAAGATTGCAAGAATGAAACTCAAAGATCGCAAGATTTAAACTCAAAGATAGCAAAATTGAAACTCAAAGATAGCAAGTTTGAAACTCAAAGATCGCATGATTGAAATTAAAAAATCGCAAGATTGAAACTCAAAGATCACAAGATTGAAATTCAAGGATCGCAAGATTGAAACTCAAAGATCGAACGATTAAAACTCAAAGATCGCAAGATTGAAACTCAAAGATCGCAAGATTGATACTCAAAGATCGCAAGATTGAAACTCAAAGATCGCAAAATTGAAACTCAAAGATCGCAAGATTGAAACTCAAAAATGGCAAGATTGAAACTCAAAGATTGCAAGATTCAAACTCAAAGATAGCAAGATTGAATCTCAAAGATTGCAAGATTGAAACTTAAAGATTGCAAGATTGAAACTCAAAGATGGCAAGATTAAAACTCAAAGATCGAACGATTGAAACTCAAGGTTTGCAAGATTAAAACTCAAAGATCGCAAGATTGAAACTCAAAGATCGCAAGATTGAAAATCAAAGATCGCAAGATTGAAACTCAAAGATCGCAAGATTGACACTCAAATATCGCAAGATTGAAACTCAAAGATCGCAAGATTGAAACTCAAAGATCGCAAGATTGAAACTTAAAGAAAGCAAGATTAAAACTCAAAGATTGCATGATTGAAACTCAAAGATCGCAAGATTCAAACTCAAAGATCGCAAGATTGAAACTCAAAGATCGCAAGAATGAAACCCAAAGATCGCAAGAATGAAACTAAAAGATCGCAAGATTGAAACTCAAAGAATGCAGGATTGAAACTCAAAGATCGCAAGATTGAAACTCAAAGATCGCATGTTTGAAACTCAAAGATCGCATGTTTGAAACTCAAAAATCGCAAGATTGAAACTCAAAGATCACAAGATTAAAATTCAAAGATCGCAAGATTGAAACTCAAAGATCGAACGATTGAAACTCAAAGATTGCAAGATTGAAACTCAAAGATCGCAAGATTGAAACTCAAAGATCGCAAGATTGAAAATCAAAGATCGCAAGAATGAGACCCAAAGATCGCAAGATTGAAACTCAAAGATCGAAGGATTGAAACTCAAAGAATGCAGGATTGAAACTCAAAGATCGCAAGATTGAAACTCAAAGATCGCAAGATTTAAACTAAAAATAGCAAGATTGAAACTCAAAGATCTCAAGATTGAAACTAAAAGATCGCAAGATTGAAAATCAAAGATCGCAAGAATGAGACCCAAAGATCGTAAGATTGAAACTCAAAGATCGAAGGATTGAAACTCAAAGAATGCAGGATTGAAACTCAAAGATCGCAAGATTGAAACCAAAAGATCACAAGATTAAAACTCAAATATCGCAAGATTAAAACTCAAAGATAGCAAGATTGAAACTTAGAGATTGAAGTTGAAAAGATTGAAACTTATGTATAAGGTGGTGGAATAAGAATAAAGATCCCACCAATGGCAAGTGGTTATCCCCTCCACCCCTCCTTCCCACTACATCGTTTTGCAAGAAAGTAGGTTGTTGCTCTCGCCTGTTATATAAAATCTAGAATTGAAGATTACTTTATTTAGATTGAATATGAAGATGAATATGAAGATTACGATCCAAGATTGAAACTAAAAGATCGCAAGATTTATACTTAAAAATTCGCAAGATTGAAACTTAAAGATAGCAAGATTGAACCACAAAGATCGCAAGTTTAAAACTCAAAGATCGCAAAATTGAAACTCAAAGATGGCAAGATTGAAACTCAAAGATCGCAAGACTGAAACTCAAAGATTGCAAGATTGAAACTCAAAAATCGCAAGATTTAAACTCAAAGATAGCAAGATTGAAACTCAAAGATAGCAAGTTCGAAACTCAAAGATCGCATGATTGAAACTCAAAAATCGCAAGATTGAAACTCAAAGATCACAAGATTAAAATTAAAAGATCGCAA